>CM053029.1:422896792-423034203 GCA_028564925.1 Lithobates sylvaticus
TAATGAGTAAAGGACATATTGTTTTTTTATATATATTTAAAGCCCGTGCAATGTACAGGACTGTGCTTTTTTCACTTTTTATCTGCTTGTAGTTTGTTTTCCTGTCTACAGCCTTATACCAGCAGCTTAGTCTGCTACAGCCATTGTTATATTCCTACGTTGTGGATAGCGCCACTTTTAGCTAGTGCCAACATTAAAGATAAAGTTCAAGGTATTATATGTAATTTTCTACATAAATAATACAAACTGTAATATTTCTTATAATGAAAAAGAGTGGGATGAGGTCAAATGTAGTTTAACATATGCATTCAGCTGTTGAAGCTGTGTCTGTTCAAAGGGAATCATGCTATGAATTTTAATATAACTGCCAGGTTATTGTGCTGTATCAGCTTTCTTTTACCAAGATTAAAATATATGTATGGAAATCATTTCCTTTTTATTATGCATTATGCTGGTGGATTAGTATGACTGATCAGAAGAGAAATGTTCCCATATGAGAAAATAGATGTAAGGTTGTTTTATATTAATAGCACAATTTTCCATTTTACTGAAAATAGCTGTTTTATCTTCAAACTGTTCATACAAGTACATTGACCTATTTTTATTTGTCTGCTAAAAGATAGGGTTTGGGGATAAATGCGATATTTGTGAAATTCTTGTTAAAATGATTAACCATTTTGAGGTATTTTAAAATATAACTAGGGGAAACAAAGGCTATATGGTGTATTTGAAAATGCTATGGAGGCTAGGAACCATTAGTTTCAGCCATGTACACATACTCTTTAATTTTCTAAAATCTAAATTAATGTCCAAAAATTTAAAAGGTGACCATAGGTGTGAGGTCAGATATCTCATTATCAATCACCCTTTGTACTACCTGGACCTGTTTGTCCCCAATTCAGCAAGTAAATGGATACAACACACGCATGGGGGCTAATTTACTAAAACTGGAGAGGGCAAAATCTGGTGCAGCTCTACATAGGAACCAATCAGCTTCCAGGTTTTATTGTCAAAGCTTAATTGAACAAAAGTTAAAACCTGATTGGCTACCATGAACCGCTGCACCAGACCAGTTTTAGTAAATCAACCCTATGGTGTATGCTTTTTCCCTTTTGTACAAAGAGATCTTTTAGGATGTTTATAAATGTCTACACAAGTGTTTCTCAACCTTTTTTCAGTCAAGGCTTTAAAATTCTCGAGGCACCCCCTTTTAAATTAAAAAAAAAAACGAATAGCTTTATATATTGCATCAACAGCCACACACATAAGACACCCAACAGGTGATTTATTCTTTCAAAGCTAATTTTTGCACACTGCTACTGACCAGTATTCCAGCATTTCTTCTTCTTAATTTTCACTGCCCCATGCAGCCAACATGACCTCAGTACTGACAGAGAGGGGCAGGAGGGTAATAACAAGAATGCCGTTTGATCCACCCGCTGGCTTGTACATCATTTTTGGGCAATTTGTGGCAATTTTTAGGATAATTTGTTGCAAGCAATGCTTAAAGTGTTGTGTTGTTTGTTTTGTTGATGCTTTGCATAGGCAGCTTTATTCTACAGAGTACATAAAGTGAGTGTGTGAGCAAAGAAATTTGGTAGGTGCTACTGCTGCTTTGTTTTATGGGTGCTGGCTCTTGGAAGACAACCTGTTTTTAGTTTCACTACTAGAAGAACAAGCATGCAGACAGTAAGTCCTAATGCCAGGTTAATGATTTAGTAGGCAAAAAAAGGATCAATATTACAGTTTCAAAGCATACAGTGCCTTGAAAAAGTATTCACACCCCTTGACATTTTCCACATTTTGTCATGTTACAACCAAAAACATAAATGCATTTTATTGGGATTTTATGTGATAGACCAACACAAAGTGGTACATAATTGTGAAGTGGAAGGAAAATGATAAATGGTTTCCCAAATTTTTTTGTCAACACTTTGTAGAACCACCTTTCACTGCAATTATAGCTGCAAGTCTTTTTGGGCATGTCTCTACCAGCTTTGCACATCTAGTGAGTGACATTTTTGGCCATACAAATGCACGCCACACTTTTCAGATTTATTTGTAAAGTAATTTGAAAACCATTTATCACTTTCCTTCCACTTCACAATTATCTGCCACTTTGTGTTGGTCTATCACATACAATCCCAATAAAATATATTTACGTTTTTAGTTGTAACATGACAAAATGTGGAAAATTTCACCACGTGATCAGCTGTGTCCAATCACATCTGATCACAATGTAAACACACTTGCCAGTTATTGGCATTCATTTCCTTATGCTGTCACAGCGCAAGGAGAGGAGAGAGCCAGCAACCAGCTAGTGTGAAAGGGGACATCTACACTAATAATCAGGGCACTGATGATCACTGTCCTGATTATTAGTGCAGCCCCAACATTGCCCATCAGTGCTGTCTATCAGTGTCAATCAGTGCTGCCAATCAGTTCTCATCAGTTCTTCCAATCAGTGCCCATCAGTGCCGCCTATCAGTGCCCATCAATGCAGCCTATTAGTGCAGCTTTATCAGTGCCTCCTCATCAGTGCCCTTCAGTGTAATGTGTAGCACAATGAACGTTTTTGTACCTAGGTACCCTACATTTACATATCTATGTGCCCGTTTGTGGGGAACGGGCAGACTAAACATTTTTTCTGGAGTGCTTTTTTACTGGCAACCTGAGAAATGACAGAACTCTGAAAACTAACACAGTGAATATTTGAACAGTATAAACATGATATGGTAGCACTGGAAATACCTATAACAAAGTCATTTGCTTGATTTACACTTAAAATGTCAACACCGCATGAAAATATCAGCCCCTGATATTTACTGGCAGTTGTTAAACAATCACAGATTTTTACAAACTGTCGTAAATTTACTGGTGGTTGGCAACCCTGATGGTATACACCAAGTAATTAAAATGAGTCAGAACAGGAATAAGACCAATTAGCCTTGTTCAAAAGATCAATTTAAGTGAGGCACTGTTGAGAGCTTTATTCACCTGCACATGAGTGACAACTCAGTGAAAAAATTCACCAAAATGTGTGGACCGGCTGCATATCCCCATGAGCAAAGGCAAAAACATATACCATGTACAAGTATATACTGTATATACTCGAGTATAAGCTGACCCGAATATAAGCAGAGGCACCTAATTTTACCACAAACAACTGGGAAAACTTATTGACTCGAATATAAGCCTAGGGTGAGAAATGCGCAGCTACTGTAAGTGGTAAAGAGGGTCAAAAATGCCCATTTGCAGCCTCACTGTGACCATTTGCATGCCTCACTGTGCCCATTTGCAGCCATAGGTCCCCCAAACTTCAAACTTGGTAGTTAAGGGTTCCTAAATGCTCCATAGCTGCAGCGAAAATTTGGGGTCTCTGGACTCAAAGGGTCCTGAAATGACATTACTGCAGATGGACACAGTTGACTGATTTTGGGGCCCTGCATCTCAGGGCCACTTGGTACTATGAACCCCAAATTTGCTATGCCAACCCAGTGGACCTAGAACTACAACATACACAAAGATGGGGTTCCTAGCACCAAGTGTCCTTGAGACATGGGGCCCCAAATTCGGGTCGGAAAATGTCAAGCACTTTTCTGCAGCAGAGAATGACATTTTCTGAACTGAATTTGTGGCCCCGAGATGCAGGACCCCAAAGTCGGGTCAGAAAATTTAATTTCTGCTGCAGAAAAGTGCTTGACTCGAGTATAAGCCGAGGGGGGCATTTCCAGCACAGGAAAATGTGCTGAAAAACTCGGCTTATACTCGAATATATACGGTAAGTAAGCGTATATATAAAAATGCATACAAACACAGGTGCAGCTATACACAGGTTCAATCCAACAATCTGTATAGGTAATGTATACAATGTATACAAGGTTACCATTGGCAAAAACAACATGAGGAATTTACATTACTAAAATGGACCTCACAAAGATTAAGTTTACAAAAAATGAACACTACAAATAATTTGTGTAAAATATACAAACAAAATTAGATAAAAAAATCCCCACCCCTGATACAATATATACCCACATCTGTCAATTTCTAATGAATTCATTAAAATAAGAATAGGCATTGGTTTTATTATATCTTAAAGTCTAACAATATGATAATACATGGACAGACGGGTAGGTCAATGAGGCCCTGAGGATATACTGTAGAGACAAGGAAAATAAAGATAGGAGGATATATTGTGAAGGAAAATGTTAATGCATTTTGGAATCTAGAAGCCTAGACATCTCTATTTAAACACTTAAGTGATACTAAAGTCTCTTTTTTTTCTTTAAAAATAACAATCCTCTCTATACTTACCTGCTCTATGCAGCAGTTTTTCACAGAGCAACCCAGATCCTACTCTTCTCTGGTCCCTCTTCGGTGCTCCTGGCCCCTCCCTCCTGTTGAGTCCCCCTACATCAAGCAGCTTGCTATGGGGGTATCCGACCTGCAGCTCCGTGTGACCATTCAGACACGGTGCTGTTGCCCCACCCCTTTCTCTCCTCATTGGCTAACTGACTTTGATTGACAGCAGCAGGAGCCAATGGTGCCACGCTGCTGTCTCAGCCAATTAGTACAATCAGCCAATCAGTACAACTTTGCTGGATAGAGATGGGCTCAGGTAAGTATTAGGGGGGCTGAGGGGGGTTGCTGCACAAAGAATACTTTTTGAATGCATTAAGATAAAAACCTTCTGCTTTTACAAAACGCATTGAGGGTTATATATATATTCTATCAGGTGTTTTTTTTTTTCTTCCATGTTATTGTTTTTTGTATGTTTTGTAATGCTAATTATCAGTAGTGTTTATTTTTTGTAACCTTAAAGAGGAAGTAAACCCTCTTTAAGGTCACTGACCGAATGGATGTTTGCTGGTCTCCCTGCCATCAACAGGTAACATCCATCATGCAGGTCCCGGGCCTACAGGTGAGATAATGCAGCCCAATAAACAGGAAGGTCTTGCAGGGGTTACATATATTTGGAGTCAATGGAAGAGATTAGACTGCTGTAGCAGCCGAGAGTTTGTGTACTCCCCCCCCCCCCCCCCCCCCGCTGCAACCTATGTATGATATACATCAGGAAATAAAAGGGTTATAACAAGCTGCTAGAGGGTCTTAGCAGGTTTTCAACAAGGTTAAAGTAGTTCTGTAACTCACTAACGACTAAAGACTGTTTGTTAAATCTTTAAAGTGACAGTGCTCATTCCCCTTTTAAGATCTATCTTTAAGTTCCAAAACTGGAGCTGAATGGTACTTTAAAGGCTTCAACAAACTACCTGAAAGCTTTGTGAAAGCTTGCCATACAATTTGTTAGACAACCTGAAGTCCTTATTTGAAAGGACAAAGAGTGCCAAAAGAGTTGCTGAATTTTTTGTTGAATTTATAACATGTTAAGCAAAATTAAAGTTCTCAGTAAGGGGAAAATATGGTTTTACAGAACTGTGCAATAGACATGTGCATACTGAAATATTTTGTTTCGGAATTTTGTGTTCGTCCCAAAAATACATTTGTTTAGTTACTCCCGAAATTTGTTTTTGTTTATTTTGTTTTGTTAAAAAATGCATTCGTCTGAAAATCCGAAAATAATCAAGGTCGAATCTGTCATTGAAGGCTTGTGGTGTCTGTCGAATGTTCTAAGAAGATTTGATGGAGCAGCTACTGTACAACTGTACAATGCCGCAATCGTACATTTCCGGTCGAATGTTCCGCCTACAAGCTATAGTAGGATTCTAATGTTGTATGACACTAGTAATAATTATATGTATTAATTATTATTACTAGTCAACCAACATTAGAATTCTTCTATAGCCTATGGGCGGAGCATTTGACCATAAATGTCCACTCGCGGCGACTGCTTCGTCAAATCTTTATGTCAAATCTTTTCTCTCTATGTCGAATAATCTTGGATTAATAGAGTTAGGTTAGGCACATTCAACCTTTTTTGCTCTTGTCTCTATAATGTCAAATCTTTTCTCTCTATGTCAAATCTTTTCTCTCTATGTAGAATAATCTTGGACTAATAGAGCTAAGGTTAGGCACATTCGACCACAGGTTCGATGGACACAGATCACTATTGTCAGCGTCATGTCGAATCTCCTATCTATATTGAACTGTTTTTGCAACAAAAATGAAAATAAAGCATTTGTTTATGTCGGATCTTTCAGTTTTTGGATTCTGCTTGTTCGTTATTGTTTGTTAAAACAATAATGAAAATACCTGAAATTCGGACGAAAATGCATTTGGACGAAAACAAATGCACATGTCTACTGTACAACTAACTGTATGGCAGAAAACAGATGAAAAATAAATGAGACTGTATAGGTGCCCTCACGTATATATATAAAAATCCACTATCATTAAAACTCCTTTTTATTTATTCATTTATTTATATGATCTTCTAAAAATTGATCATTAGATCTCTAAATTGCATACTACTGTTTGAGCCACCAATACATTGTCATAGAACAATACATTTTACAGGCAAAAATTATTATTTCACAGATCGTTGTCCTCACCCACATGCTTTAGTAAGGAAAGGGGGGCAGCAGCAGATACATGACACTTTTCTAAACTTCAGTAGGGTCCTGCTTTTTCAGGTGCTGCAAAACTGTGTCTGTGAAAGAAACATAAATCTCCACTAAGACATCCTAAATATTTTCTGACTTTTTACAGAGTTTACAATATACATGCAATGGTATAATGATTTTTTTCAGATGATACTTGGAGCCCATCACCACACTTAGCCTCCCTCTGGGGACTGCTGTAAAACTGTAGTATGTATGTAATATGTGTTGAACAGTATACCCCTTATTTTTACCAAAAATTGCACACAAAACTGTTTTTTTTGGTGTGAAGTGAGAATGGTAACATGTCTGTAATATTTTTATCTTTCAATTGCATTTTAAACATCAACTTTCTTAAACTTTGGCAGAGGCATGCAGGAAGCACTATCTACCAGCTGAGGCCTTCAGTCTTTAATCCAGTCATTCTCGCAATGCGCCAGTCCACCACAATCTCTTTTGAGATGTTGAAACCCCTGGAGGCTCTTTTCTACATTACACATTAAAAAAAAAGCAGAATTCAATACCCAAGCTCTACTATGGTGATGCTATCCAAGGCTGAAAACCGGTGCTCGTGGCTGGAAAACCAGTGCTTGTGGCTGGGATGTGCAGTTCCTCAGTACTTTTAATATCAATAGATATAAGCTGCCAACTCGGTGGACTCAAACACTGAAAATCTTTATTGGCTACCCGAGTACATCCTGCTATGAGTAGGTCCACTGTGGTAAACACTTTAGCATTATTTACTTGATGCACTTGTGTAGCCAATAAAGGTTTTCAACATTTAAATCCACCTAGTTGCCGGCTTATATCTATCAACATAAAATACCAAAATTCTCAACCACCAATCAGATTCAAACTTGCTTTCATGGAATGAATGTGATTGGTGATGCAGGAAGCAGAGAGAAATAAAGGGTTTGATTTACTTAAAAGCATATAGACTGTTCACTTTGCCAGTGAAGTTGCACTTTTGCAGGGAAGTTTTCCCCTGAGATTAGTGAATAGGGTGAAGCTTTGCTAACTTCCTTCATCCAAATATGTGCAAGCCAAAATGCTGCATTTTTATTTTCCTTGCACATAATTGGTATGCTTTGCATGTGAAATTTCCACACAATCAATACGTTCTAGAGAAAATTCCAGTGCAAAGTTCAACTTAAAGCGGAGCTTCATCCAAAAGGGGAAGTTCCACTTCAAGGTCTCCTCCCCTACACCTCATTACCAAATGGCACTGGTTTTCACAGGTCTCCAATCCCACTTCCCCTCGAACAGCCTAGGTGATCTAAGCAGAAGTTCTCCTCCCTCCCATCCCTGCAGTCTTCTGGGACAAGTAGAGGCCTACACCTCATTACACCCCTACACCTCATTACCAAATGGCACTGGTTTTCACAGGTCTCCAATCCCACTTCCCCTCGAACAGCCTAGGTGATCTAAGCAGAAGTTCTCCTCCCTCCCATCCCTGCAGTCTTCTGGGACAAGTAGAGGCCCCAGAAGACTGCGGGATCATTCACAATGCACAAAGTGGCTCACGCATTCATAGTGGGCAGCCAGCTATGAAGTTGCAGCTGTTACTAGCAAGGTGCCGATGCCACCATCAGGGACCAAAGACCGATACAAAGGCCTTGGGTGAGCATAGCGGTGGATCCTGGGACAGGTGAGTATCTGTTTATTAACCACTTCAAAACCGCCCCATAGCAGATTTGTGGCTTTCCTGTGCAAGATCACATATATATACATGATTCTGCACTACCGCCGGCGGGCTGCTTCTGCAAATCAGGGAATAAAATCCATATCTTCCCCTAGTAAAAGCACAGTTAACCCTTTGATCGCCCTAGATGTTTAACACCTTCCCAGCCAGTGCTATTAGTACAGTGACAGGGCATATTTTTAGCAGTGATCACTGTATTAGTATGACTGGTTCCCACAAAGTGTCAAACCCCATTGTCACCAAACACAAACTTTAGGAAGTCTAATTCTTCTGATCATCTTCAGTGGCGGCTGGTGGTTTATTCTTTTTGTAGCTGGCGGAAAACAAAAACATTAAAAAAGTAAATATAATATATCTTCCTATCTATTTACTAATGCTAGCAGCATAAGGATTAAAAATAGTTCATGTTGATTGAGAGAATTTAGTTTGACTTTAAAGCCCAACTCCTGCCAACTCCAGCCCATCTACATTGGTTAATTGCAAGTTTAGGTCTAGAGGAACAACAAAAGATTTACTTTCCCAATCCTCTCCACTTCTAGACTGGTCCCCACAGCGTCTTATCACCCATGTTCCAGTGGTCTAGGACTATGATGTCATCAAGATCAAAACAGGGCCAAAATCCTTGCAATGGATGTGTTGGTGCTGAGGGACAGTCCACCACCATAGTGGCATCTGGATCAGGTAAGTAAAAGTGTTTTGTGAAGTGTTTCCATGAAGTTGTGCTTCATTACAAAGCATAAGGGAGCGGTCCTTATGTCAAGAGGAAAACAGATTTATGGATATATGGAAAAGCTTCTTCACAGTAAGAGCTAGGAAAAAGAGTAAAAAACTCCCACAGGAACTAGTTGTGGTTAACTCAGTAGATTGTTTTAAAAAAGAGCTGTATGCATTCCTAAATGCACAAAATATAACTGGATATTAACATGTATAGGTAAAAACACTTGTTGATCCAAGGAACATCTGATTTCATTCAGTGAATCAGGAAGGATGGAGCAAATAGGAACATACTTTAAAGAATTGTTTTACTGCCCTCTGGGGCAACTGCAGGTACAGGTTTCTGTATATGGAGGTCTTCTATTTCGTATTTTTTTTTTTTTCTGTTGGTTGAACTAGATGGACTTGTGTCTTTTTTCAACATGACTATGTAACTATGTAACATGATACATATTATTTTTGTGGGATAAGGCTACAATCTGACAATGCATGAGGTGGTAGACATTACCACAAAATATCCAGCACATTAGTTACTGTTGGAGTCTATATTTTTCTGATTTGTATGAGGACATGTCAATCCGCAATCAACAGGGCATGTAGAAAAACAAAATCTTGAATATTAATTCGGCAAAGTAGCCTATGAAAAAAAAGTATACCAACAAGGGGATTTTTGCTGCCCGACCAATTTCCCACATTCATTTCTGCAAACAGGATATTTTCTTTTTATCATGATTTTAATACATACTTTCCTTTAGAGTCTAACATACTTGAAAATAACAAAACATTAAATAAGATTGTAGAGATGAAAATAAAACTAGGATCCCTGGTGGTTCTTATGGGCAACATTTCATTTTAACATACTTGATTATGATAATGTGTAAAACACCAATAAATAAAGTTTTTGCTTTACTTAAAATGTAGCCAACAAAGGAGCAATATGAAATTTAAGAAACACATGAGCAAAATATTTTAACCTTCCTTTATCCAATATGCACATGCAGTATCCTTTTCATATTCGTTGAGCAATCCCATTACTATTTCATAGATCTGTTTTACCAACAAACATAAAATCAGATGAATATGATTGATCTTTTTTGTAAAACGGTAGTAAAGCGCAAACCCCCACCCCCCCAAAAAAAAATATCTGCCCTCTGCAATTTTAAGAGCATAATGTGCTAGCAAACTAGCACACTATGAAATACTTACCCTAAAACAAAGTCCTCCAGTGGCATCCATCTTCACCTGGGCTTCCTTCCGCATTCACGGGCTCTGATCTGTTTGAATGGCTGAGCTGCACTGATCTCACTCCTGTATGCATGCCTTCCATTGAGAGCACAGTGCACATGCACCAGTGACGTCATTTTCTTCTACTAAAGTAAATCTCTCCTAAATGGTGCCTTATTAAAGTAGGAATAAATCAATAAAATGACTTTACTACTGCTTTAATAATAGCACCAATCCATTCATCAAATACATAGTATGATAGTTTTGCATAGCTACAGTTGGTCAGAGCCCATGGGTGCATCTGTGCATGCACCATAATTGTGGCAACTGGGAGGGGAAAAGAGAGACCCGGGAGGCAGATCGCTTCTTGGGCTCATTCCAGTATTTTTTTGCTGTGTGGTCCTATTGGGAGCTACACAGACCTGCTTCACAAAACATCCTGAACAAATCATCTTCAGCCTGCTCATGTGCACCATGGCCCCATTTATTTCTCTGGGTTGAGCCGTTCTTTAAAGAACCAGTGGAGGCCACCACAAATACAGCTTCCACCAGGTTGCAAAATGCAAAGGAATACATTAGTGTCAACCCATAACAGTGTGCTCTTCATACTGGCATGACTCTAGATTAGAAGTGTACAACTGCTTGTCGTTTATTTATTACTGTGATGTAAAATATGCCGGGGAGGGCTGGCAGCCTTAAGCCTGGGGGGAAAGTCCAGTCGAGTGGCCCATTGTACCACCGAATCAGTGCACCATCCATGGCTACCTGGTTTTATAACGGTTATTGTTATGTTATGAAGCAAGACAAATATGACACAGCTTGACCCCGATCTTGGTAAAGAGCTGATGACACGGCTCTTTACCCATGTGATCAGCTGTGTCCCATAACAGCCAATCACATGTAAATGACAGCGGTGAGGTGAGGAGAGGAGAGCCGATCAGCGGCATCTCCTTGCAGGGGAGACTGTACAGAAAATCAGGGCACTGATTACAGTGCAGCCCTACAAGTGCCCAGCAAGTGATGCCAGTCTGTGCCCAAAAGTGACACTTCACTGCTGACTTTAAAGTTTCCCGGCTGCAGCAAGGGATGGAGGGATCTCTCACTGCAATTGGGCCGCTAATCCACCTGTTAACCCCACCCCCCGTTGGAGCTGCCCGAACAGTATCACTCGGTCAGCTTCGGAAACTGCACATGCGCGGTTCTGAGCTGGCAGCACAGAGGCCCTTTTACAGGGAATCAGAGCGGCCCAGACGGAAATTTCCACTCTGCCCCTCGGCCCAGCCCGCCCCTGAAAATATGTATAATTTCCTAACAAAGATTTCACCTGTCTGGTAAATGAACGCCTGTTAAGCTGATCATAGATGGACATGTTTCATGGATAGTAAATAACCCTTTTTAACAGAAGCATATTGATACAGTTACTATGCATACAGAAGCAAATATACTTGCACACACCATTTTTCTTTAATATTTTATACTAGCATTTAAACCATCTGCTCTAAAAAACTTCTTTCACAATCCTGACTTCCTTTTTATCCTAATGATTTTAAAAGTATCAAGCTGCTTTGCTAGTCTTTTAGACAAGGAAATGTGCAGGAACCCTGCCGAAGTTCTTGCTTGGGTGCATATGCAATTAAGCAAGGGAGATTAATCATCAACTTTCTGAAATCCACTCGGCAATGTTGAGTGGGAGACAAAACATTTTCTGATTGCAGTTTTAAATTATGCCTTCCTAAATCATTGCCAGCGATGTTTACTTAGGGTAAGAAGAACAGTTTTATGCATTGCCACTGTTGTCCCAAAGAAAACAATCAGTTTCAAACCTTCACTGGAAAATGACAGAGAAAGAATATGTGACTTTAGTTGCTATGTGGTGACATAGACTGCTGCTCCATCAGACATTTATAAATAAGAGCAAAAGCATAACCAGCACATCACAGGCTCAATCTAGAACCATTTATTAATCACAGACAAAAAAAATGCATCAAGCAGTAACATTTTCTACTGTTTGCTTGATAAACAGACAGTTTTGAGCACCAAAATGTTGCAGCTGTTTTTATGTTTGTGTTCAATAAATGGCTCTAAATTGAGCTTGTGATGTGCTGACACATTTGTTCTTGAAGTTTCTGGACGGCTACCTTATCATGTGAAGTGCACCATAATTCTTGTAAGGCCTGTGAAACATGTATGTTTCCAAACATTAATAGAAATTAGGCACTTTTAGATATTCAGGCTGAAATGCCATTTAAGGAAGGTTCTAAAATTCTTTTTGTTCAGCCTCAGGTCTTAAATTGAAAATGCACACCAAAATAAACTGCCAGGAGTCTTTTTAGTAGAAGAGACAGGCAAAGTCCTTCTTCCTCTTGCTCTTAGCATTTTTTTTTTTTGTGTACATGTAGTGTACACATCCATCTCATTTATACTTTTATTTTGAGAATGGAGCCAGGATGATGTAACTTCAGCATGCATTATCCATGGCTGCCCACAAACGTTTCTAGATCCAGAAGACTGTCCGAAGATGTCAGCAACAGCAATGGAGAAATTAGGGAGATGTCATATCACTAGGGAAGAGCACACTGACAGGCAAGTGAGCCATAATGTGTAATTTGTACTTTATGGCAGGAACCAGCCTACCTAAAAGCAATAATGTTCTGCTGGCAAAAAGTTGTTCTCTTTTAATGGTCATTTGTATAATGAGTACTTAAAGCTCTAATAATAATTAAGTTACCCTTTCACAAGGGAAATATTCCAATACATTCTCAGTGTGGCCCAAGAACCTTCAGGGTGTTAACAGTCTAAATATAGGAATTACTCAAATATTGGGTGTAGTAGAAAGGTCTTTGCAGCTGTCTCAGCTTCAAAAGACCTGGAACAGCAAGCTCTAGATGCAGGGTAATATCCACTGGATCAATAACGTTTGAAAGATGAGCCTACAGTGCCACAAAAACAGTCTATTTAGACATATTCTGCAGGTATGGTGAATCTGATATGGTGCAGGTATGGTGAATCTGATATGGTGACAGGGCCACAGACCAGCTTGATTTTAGATGAATCAGAGACAGACTATGCATAGGCCTCTGTGGGCCAAAAGCCCAAGTAGCTAAATAGAAACAGCTAAGAAGTCCCAAGTGGACATGAAGGTTTCTGTCGACATGGAGGAGAACTTGGCCTCACCCAACTGAGCTGAGAAAGAGTGCGATGATGATGGCCTTATAACAACTGGGGTCCCAGGTTTTAGATTACATGTGGCAGTTCCAAGGCCAATTCTTGCTTTCATCAAGAGTACCTCTATAGGGTTATGGGGAAAAGGTGCCACTGACACTCAAAGACCAATTTTTCTGCACCTGTTACTTCTATACAAAGTCAAAGTGATACCAGAATGTATCCAAAAAATATCTAATCTTGTTCCCGGTGCACTACATTGTGGCCTCATCATACACACTGGCTCCCCAGCTGTTGCTGAGCAAAATAAAGGCAGCTTACAGGGAAAATTGCATTTTTTTTGGATTTACAAATGAAATTATTGCTTCAGCAGATTCTAGACATGATACAGATTTGCCACTTTACAGGTAGACTAAGGGGACTCCCCAGGCACTATATTGAAGGGAATTTTTCATTTGTATGCTTTCATTTTAAAAATCAAAAAATCACTGCTCTTTTAAAAATGACAATTCCCCCAGGGCAGGACCTGGACCCCTATAACCATTGTATGCCCAATTACTTGCATATTAGCCTTCAAAATGGGCACTTTTGATTTTTGACATTCGTGTCCCATTGACTTTAATGGGGTTCGTTATTCGGGTCCGAACTTTCACAGTGTTCGAAAGTTCTGGTGCAAACCGAACAGGGGTCCAGTCGGCCCATCCCTACTCACAAACCGAGACAGCTGGACCTGATGAGGGTTTCAGGCAGCCAAGGGTGACCGGGTCACTTTAAGCAGACAGTGGCAATAGACTGAAGATCCTTGTGGTACTTCAGGAGCAGAAACAGCAGTAGGATGGTACTTTCTCCAACCTAAATAGTAGGAAAGAGAATGCAGAGCACAGCTCTTAGTCTCTCAGCCTTAATCCTTTCCCCAGTAAAACCAACGGCAGAGGGAAGTTTGAAAATCACTCATTGGTTCAACGAGAGAAGTATCTCCCAGGGCTTTAGTCTGACTGGCCTCACTCACTATGTGATTCTTCAGTTACAGGGACTGGGGCTGTGTCTGGACCTGGAAACCATGCCACAGCTAACTAACACAGTACACTCAGGTCTGGAAAGTCCCATAATGAAGAACCCAGTGCCTAAAGGTTACATGCCAGACTGGCTCACACACACAGTTCAATCGGGTCTGGTTATGGCCTCCCAAACTAGGCTAAGGAAATGCTGATCTGGATCTGAGCTGCTATATATAGATACCAACTCAAGCAGTAGTGTTAGTGAGGAATCTTAAATGAGCTCATAGATGAAAAAAAAAAAAAAAGCCACAAAGTAAAGAAGAGGAAGAAACTATAGACTGACAGAGCTAAAGAAAGAGGTCCAACCTCCTAGAACACTAGCAAAAAAGTAACAGTCCCACAGGAAACAAGTGACAGTGAGTGACAGTCCCACAGTAAACAATAAATAAATAGATGGATTTTTAATTAAATACTGCCATACCTGAAAGAAATCTAGTCAAAGTAAAAGTTTCAATAAGTAAAGGATCAGTATATGACAAAAGAAAGTGATATCTGAATCAACACTGTTGACTGTGATGTTTGTGATTTAAAAATTTAAGTTAAAGGAAACATGTACCGAAAGAATACAAAGGTTGTTATTGCTTGCCCTAATTTAAAAAATGACTGTTTTTTGTAGAAGATCTTAGTTATTTCTCGGTTTATTTCTTCTTTTGCCCCCCACAAAGTTACATAGTAGACTCCACTCTAAATCTGAGACAATTTCCTATTATTTTACTAGATCTTAATAATCACTTATATATCTCTTTCTATATTATAGCTACATCATATTTCAATTTATCTTAATATTATCTCGCCTATTTCTAACTTCTCTTGTTATAGTATATATATATATATATATATATATATATATATATATATATATATTTATATATATATATATATATGTATATGTACAGTATATAATATAGTGATCTCTGTTCATGTTCCCTGAGCAGTGATTTCTGTTCATGTTCCCATCCCCCTACAGTTAGAACATGCTGAGGGAACACACTTAACCCCTTGAACACCCCCTAGTGTTTAACCCCTTTCCTGACAGTGACATTTACACAGTAATCAGTGCATTTTTATAGCACTGATTGGTGTAAAAATGACAATGGTCCCAAAATAGTGTGAAAAGTGTCCGATATGTCCGCCGCAATGTCACAGTCATGATAAAACTTGCAGATCGCCGCCATTACTAATAAAACAAAATTATAATAAAAATGCAATAAATCTATCTCATATTTTGTAGGCACTATAACTTTTGCGCAAACCAATCAATAAATGCTTATTGCGATTTTTTTCTACCAAAAATATGTAGAAGAATACATATTGGCCTAAACTGAGGAAAAAAAAAATTTTTTTTATATATTTTTGGGGGATATTTATTATAGCAAAAAGTAAAAAATAATGCATTTTTTTCAAAATTGTCGCTCTATTTTTGTTTATAGCGCAACAAATTACAACCACAGAGGTTATCAAATATCACCAAAAAAAAGCTCTATTTGTGGGAAAAAAAGGACGTTGATTTTGTTTGGGAGCCACGTCGCATGACCACGCAATTGTCAGTTAAAGCAACGCAGTGCCGAATCGCAAAAAGTGCTCTGGTCTTTGGCCAGTCAAATGGTCCGGGGCTTAAGTGGTTAAAGCTCCCATGTCCCCGTGTGCTCGCATGCAGAAGCGAATGCATACGTAAGTCCCGCCCACATATTAACGCAAAACATGTAACCAGTAAAACATTTTAAAGCGTTGCCTATGGGGATGTTTAAGTAGCGAAGTTTGGCACCATTCCACGAGCATGTGCAATTTTGAAGGGTAACATGTTGGGTATCTATTTACTAGGCGTAACTTCATCTTTCACATTATGCAAAAACATTGGGCTAACTTTACTGTTGTGTTTTTTTTAAAGCACAAAACATTTTTTTTTACAAAAAAAAATGCGTTCGAAAAATTGCTGTGCAAATACCTTGCGAGATATGCGTGTTTGTACTTTGGACTTTTGTCCTACAGACTTGTGTACACACGATCGGAAAATCCGACAACAGACATTTGTCCACGTAAAATTTAAAAACCTGCCATCCAACATTTGTCCACGGAAAATCCGACAATTGTCTGATGGAGCATACAAGCGGTCGGATTTTCCGCCAACAGCCTGTCATTGCACATTTCCCATCGAAAAATGTGTACACGGCTTAAGAGATTGTTAAAGTGGTTGTATATCCCTTTTTGACATTTTTACCTACAGGTAAGCCTATAATAAGGCTTACCTGTAGGTACAATTAATAACTCCTAAACCTCCACGGTTTAGGAGATATTCACCCTGCATGCAGCCGCTGATACCAGAGGTGCATGCACAGTGAAGGTCTGGCGAAAGTCCGGCGTATCGTGCCAGGCCTCAGCAAAACTAAGGACTCCCATGCACATGCGTGGGAGTGACGCCATTGCGTCTTTTTCCACTCACTGTGCCACAAACCCAGAAGAAATGCAGAGGGAAAACTGTCAGCTCCCTTGGCGTTGACTGGGATGCGATGTGCGGTGCATACTAGCTCATTATGCCTTTGCCTTATAGGCTTTTTTTTGTTTGATTGTTTTTTTTTTTTTTTGGTTTGCAGGTATACAACCGCTTTAAGAACTTATTATAATGAGCTATAGTGGAATGTTAGAGCAAAGAGAAGGAAGCAGCACATCAGATCAATGAAAATTACTGTATGTACATATTTGCCAGTTTTTGAAGGATGCATGTTTTCGTGTTTGGTTAAATGCGCGTAATAGTAAAGTACATCACTTCAATAGAAGAGATATATTGTACTTATGATACAGATTTGTATTCTCCGCCTAGAATAGTCATTTGCTTATCAGGGAATGTGGTTGACATTTCTTCTTGATGCCTAATGGCTGTAAAGACTTATAGAGAGTCTGTTAAAGTGGTTGTAAACCCATCCAAAAAACAAACAAAACAACAAAAACCTGCAAAACAAAGGCATAATTACCTAGTATGCATCGCATATTAGCTCATTATAAAATATTTAGATTGAAGCTAATGCAGCGGTCCCCGTACACCGCTGTGACATGTTTTGGGAATGTTACTCCCAGGATCGCGGGCTCCGGCGCTGTGATTGTCCGGAGCCGCGATGACGTCACATGCGGGAGCGGCCGGTCATAGCACAGCGGCGCAAGCAACGGCACAAATGAGACATTTCTCCAGTGCGATGAAGTCGGCACATGCTAATACATGCTGATACAGTGGATATCTCCTAAACTGTGCAGGTTTAGGAGATATGCACGGTATGTACAGGTAAGCCTTATTATAGACTTATCTATAGTGAAAAGTGGTTTGATTCAGGTAAGGCATGACCCATAGACTCGCATCCAGATACTGTAGGTACAGTGACAGTATCTGGATGCCAGTAGAAAGTACTGGAAAGGAAGCAGAGTAAGGACATGAAATAAGCTAATATGTGTGCCCATATTTATATTTACACAATACAAAGAATAAAATGATTTTTTTTTTGTTATTAGTCAGATGACTAACAAAAGTAACTGTGTCTATAAGTCTAAATTATGGGAACGTTAAGGTTACTATAGATATCTCTGGAATTTTCATTTGCTCCTGGTTTTTAAAGCAAGAGAATGTAATTTAGGAGAAATAACTTTAATATTGTCTATAAAATTTTAAATGCTCTCTTTCTACTGCAATAGTTCCTAACTTCCCATAGACATTGGTTAACAAATAACTTTATTACTTTATAAATATTTCTCATATTTTTTAATTCAAATGTATAAATATTTCTGTAGATTTATGCATTAATGATTTGAGCTATACCATAGCAATTCCTTCCAGAAAACAGCCACATTTATATAAAAAACAAACTACATTTTTACTACACTAACAAACTCTTCACTATTTTATATATCGTTTGTATACATTTTCTTTCTCTATAAAAATGTGCCTAATAAACAATTTTTATGCAAGTACAGTATAAAACTTTATTTTATTATTGAGCATTTCTAATTGCTTTATGGCTAGCTCCACCTTTTCAACATGTGACATGTTATATCCATATTTGGCCCGAAACATGTTGCAAAGCAAACCTCTTCAAACCCAAAACGTCCCCCTTTCGCAGCATGCAGGATTTTTTTCTCCCCCACAGCCACTTTCACTTGTAAATTTGGCATGGCTGTGCAGAGCTCCATCTGCACAGCCACATCATTCATTCACAGAGATGTTTAAATGAATGAACTACAAGTCCTATCTTCCTCCACAGCAAACAGACTTGTAGTTCTCAATGGAATGCAAGTATAGTAATCTCTAGGGATGAGCTTCGAGTTCGGGTCGAACATAAGTTCGACTCGAACATCGGGTGTTCGCCCGTTCGCGGCACAGCAAATTTTATAGTGTATTGAAGTGGTTAAGGGGAGCCCTATCACAGAATTAAGAAAAAAAAGGCATGGGCTCCCCCCGTCCATACCAGACCTTTTGGGTCTGGTATGGATTTTGGGGGAGGGGGCCCCCACGCCATTTAAAGAAAAAAACGGTGTGGAGTTCACCTTAATATCCATACCCAATGGGCCTGGTATGGACTGGGGGGGGGGAGACCCACGCTCTTTTTTTTAAATGATTTTGTATGTATATTGCCTGGATCCAACAATACATTACAGCCGTGAGCAATTTTAAATGACATTTTTTCCTAGAAATGTCATTTTGCTGCGGTACTTTTCTAAACATGGGAACAATGTACTACTTTACAGGCAGACTAAGGAGACCCCCCAGGCAAGATATTTAAAGGAATATTTAATTTTTATTGTTTCACTTTAACCACTTACCCACTGGGCACTTAAACCCCCTTCCTAACCAGACCAATTTTCAGCTTTCGGTGCTCTCACACTTTGAATGACAATTACTCAGTCATGCAACACTGTACCCAAATGAATTTTGTGTCCTTTTTTTCACACAAATCGAGCTTTCTTTTGGTGGTATTTAATCACTGCTGGGTTTTTTATTTTTTGCGCTATAAATCAAAAAATACTGAAAATTCGGTAAAAAAAATAAATAAAAATTCTTTGTTTCTATTAAAAATTATTGCAGAGTATTGGCGAGTATTGGCGAGTATTGTCAGAGTATTGGCGAGTATTGGCAGAGTATTGCAGTGTTGCACAGTATTGGTAGAGTATTGAAAGAGAATTATAGAATTCCAAGGGGCTATGACAGAGACAATTACAGCATCAAAACAAAATAAAGCACAATTAGTACATTATACATTCTTACATTAATTGCCTATTAAAAAAATATTAGCTTGGGGGCTGATCACACTATGTTTTTTATAAACATGCAGCACATAATGGGGGTTATTTACTAAAGGCAACTCCACTTTGCACTGCAAGTGCACTTATAGGTAAAGTTGCTGTAGATCCAAGGGGGACATGTGAGGAAAATAAAAAACAGCATTTTAGCTTGCACATGATTGGATGATAAAATTAGCAGAGCTTCCCCTCATTTCAGATCTACCCCTTAGATTTAGAGCGACTGCACTTCCAATTGCACTTGTAGTGGATTTGCCTTTCGTAAATAACCCCCAATGTGTCAAATTTGAATATATTTGAGTTATATAATGTGTCTGCAGTATGTTTTTGAAAATAGCATTTATTTTGTTTTCCAAATCAGTTCAATGCTATGCTACCTACATAACCTGTGGATAACACAAAAGAACTGTATTTGTAAAGGAGAACATTTCAAATATTTTCAACACTAAAGAAATATTCATACAAATGATATTCTCCTACATTGAAACTGATGAAATATGCACTCAGAAAATTCAAGCGTGACTATTGTGAAAGAACAAGAGAGCTGAAGTTCACAAAAAAAACCTGAAATTACTAAATATTGAAAATTACGTTAATGGCATTATTTACTTTCTTAAAGCTGTAATCACTCAACTCTTTCCTCCTTTTACATGTTTTTGAGTTTTATTCTGAATACAACTATAGTCTTCACAGTAAGCATAACCACATTCTTCTTCAAGCCAAGCTACAACAAACATATTACACAGCAGTTTTCATGGAAATCACATTAATCCCTGACCCCTAAACAAGCTTGCATTTTGATGTCTATACCATAATTAAACACAATAGGGCCAATTAGCACTACAGTATCTTTTCTGTTTGAACCTAAGGGGTTAATCCTTTGCATTGTGTAAATAGGCTGTTTAATCCTGTATGCACAGATCCTCCCCTTCTTGCATTGCCCCCAAAACATGTCCGGATAAGACAGAGTTAGTGGAGTCAGGCTGCACAAGCTCAGTTTGGTGTGTATTGCTAGAGAGGATTTTTTTTTTCCTTGGGCGAGGGCATGTGATCAGCAGAGGGCCAATCAGTACTGTCCAGACAGAGGGTCAGAGGTCCTGCATCTTAATAGGACAACCAGTGCAATATAGTGCTCCTGTTCCTTTAAGGGGGATTGGTCTGCCTCCAGGCCCACCTGCCCCTCATCTATACATTGAATGCATGTGCTCCCACTGTGGAGACACCCATAAATTCAGTAGTGTTTAGGACTGCAAGCATACACAGGGTGCCGTGAAGAGGCACTGTAGCTTACGCATGCGTTTGCAAATGCGTGCTAATTAAACCCTTGTTTTTAATGCAGACTGTTGGACAGGTTAATTTGGTTAGTCAGCAGACTGGTTGGTGAGTTGACCTATGGAATGTTCTGTTTTTGTCTTTTACACTGGACAGGTAGACTTTTTCTTTCAGGCATTTGCACCAAGCACAGGCAATGGTCTCCTATGCCCCAGGACTATTAACACAGACGCACATCACACATCTTCCCCAGGCCACAGTCCAGGGAAGAGAAAGTTTTCCCCAAATATGTATGCTCTCTCCCAGCATGCACCAGTGGCAATAAACATCCTACTAGTTGGTACTCAGTATTACTGTGGCATCTCACTCTATTGTCAAAGGTACCAGTGACACCTAAACAACATTACCGCTGAGTTTAGGGGGAACCAAATAAGGAAACAGAATATAAATCAGCTTGTGTTATCTACCATTCAGCAAGACTAAATTTAGATAGTCATCCCTGCTTAGAACTGGGTGGCTACATACAGTAAAACCTTGGTTTGAGAGCGTTTTGCAGGACAAGCAAGCTGTTTGAATAAATTTTGCCTTGATATAAAAGTGATGTCTTGATATAAGAGTAGCTTCATGTCACAACTGAATATAAAAAAGAAGAGAGGAGCCTCTAAGTGTAGCAATATGGTTACATTTAATGAAGGTCCAACATTTAGCAACTTATTGCTACACTTAGAGGTGCCTCTCTTCTCTTTTATACCATGTAAAAAAAAATGCTTTGATATAAAAGTGCTTTGGATTACAAGCATGTTTCTGGAACTAATTATGATCGCAAACCAAGGTTTTATTGTATATGTAAACTAAATATGTGCAAACATGAAAAAAAAGTGCAAAATAATAATCATAAAGTGCAAAATAGTATACAAAAAGTGCAATTCCAGTATCCAAAAGTCCAATATAACAAGTTTTTAACAAAGTGCATCTTTGGATCAACACTCCTTCTCTTCAAAATAAACCCCCCTATTCCTTTCTCAGCCAGGGTACTGCGAAGAGTCCCCAGGGGTTCCATGACCAAAAACCTCCCCAACTAAACAGTAATGCAGTAAAAGATTCTTCTTGGCACCAGTTAAGCTTTTTTTAAAAAAATGAAAGCAGTGCTGGTCTGCTGTTTCAAACAGGCCTGCAGCTGCTACAGGCACTCAGAAAGCTGTGCAGGCTGCCCGCCCGTGTCCTGCTATATATATATATATATATATATATATATATATACTGTATGTCAGCTTTTGTCAACAGGGATGCTGCAATCCTGTCTGATTTCCCTCTGTCGCCAGTTTGCAGCTCTGCCGGTTCCAGGCCTGTATAATATACAGGGCTGAGACTGGCAGAGTTTTGCACTGTCAGTATAGTCAGAGTTAACAGTAATTAGCTGACCTGACAATGTACAGAGCCCTAAATGGGGGAGGCTTCTATCAGACTTCTGACCTGCTCGGCATCCTCCTACAATGCAGGACTGTAAATAAATAAGTACTCTATGCATGTGTATGTATGTATGTACAGTGTGTGTGTATATGTATGTGTGTATTTGTGCACGTATATACATTATATTACCAAAAGTATTGGGACACCAGCCTTTGCATGCACATGAACGTTAATGGCATCCCAGCCTTAGTCTGTAGGGTTCAATATTGAGTTGGCCCACCGTTTGCAGCTATAACAGCTTCAACTCTTCTGGGAAGGCTGTCCACAAGGTTTTGGAGTGTGTCTATGGGAATGTTTGACCATTCTTCCAGAAGCGCATTTGTGAGGTCAGGCACTGATGTGGACGAGAAGGCCTGGCTTGCAGTCTCCACTCTAATTCATCCCAAAGGTGTTATATCGGGTTGTGGACAGTACTTGAGGACTGCGAGCCAGGCTTTCTTGTCCAACATCAGTGCCTAAACTCACAAATGCGCTTCTGGAAGAATGGTCAAACATTCCCATAGACACACTCCTAAACCTTGTGGACAGCATTCCCAGAGAATTTGAAGCTGTAATAGCTGCAAAGGGTGGGCCAACTCAATATTGAATCCTACGGACTAAGACTGGGATGCCATTCATGTGCATTCAATACACATTCATGTGCGTGTAAAGGCATGCGTCCCAATACTTTTGACAATATAGTGTATATGTGGATGTATGTATGTGCTGTATGTGTATGTATGTATGTCTGTACGTTACTTTTGATCCCGACCCCTACAATCAGGACTGTTTTTCAGGGCTCATTCATACAAGCGGTACAGAATGCCACCTTCTTGCTCGGATTGGTTTTCAGAGGCATTTGACAGGTGGTGAGCAGGCGATATGTCACCTCCTCACCACCTGTTTTAAACCCCTACATGGAGTGCACGTGGTTGCGGGGTGGTTGCAGCAAGGACCCATTTATCAATAACGCAGGAGGTGGTATAATTCCTGCCATAGCCACAAAGTATTGTTATTACGGCATGTGTACAACCCTGGCTGTTGCCTCTGCAGGTAAAGGGAAAGAAGTTGGGGGTGGTCAAAATGTGGCTCAATCGCATTGTGTTACCATCACTCAACCCCATGTGTGAATGAGCTCTTAGTCTAGGTTCACACTCTGCAAGCCGCATTTGCTCGGGCACGACAGCTCATTCATTTGAATGGCCTGCCGTGCCTGCATTTCAAGAACGCAGTGCCTTCCTTCAAGATCTTTGCTTCAACCAACCACGTGCCCGCTGAGCTCTGCAGCCTCACGGTGATCCTAAGAAGGTCTATATGGGTCTATGACAAGCCTTGATCTACTTCTATCTAGTAAGTGCATCCGAATTGTTTTTTATGCCTTTTTAATTAAATCGCTACATCTAGATGAATACACCCTTTTGTGTTTGTTTTTTCATGCAGGAAAACGGTTCCTGCACTGTTTAAACTGCAGCGGCTGAGAAATCGCATGGTGCTTTTGCATCATGCAATTTCCCAGTGGTTTCCACATCTGCAAAAGCACTGCATTTTTAGATGCGTGGGAGTGCCATTAGGAATGAATGACAGCCCCACGTGGCTGTAAAGAGCAGCATGTTTGAGCTGTGTGTGGTTGCGGGTGCGGGAACAGCTGCGATTCCAGCGCCTGCAACCACCCGCATTAGTGTGAACCTAGACATAGACTAGGGTGCCTTAAGACTGAATATGCTTTTCTTGACTGAAAAGAGGTTGAGAAACACTGCCCTATGGGATTGAAGTCACCAGATATACAGTAGATGACCAGTTAAATCAATGAACTAGTCTATGACACACATCCAAATCAGGTGAACGGTGTAGGAATTACAACAGTTTAACAATCAAGAGAAGACTTCACCAGAGTGAATACAGAGGGTTCACCACAAGATGTAAACCATTGGTGAGCCTCAAAAACAGGAAGGCCAGATTATAGTTTGCCAAACAACATCTAAAAAAGCCTTCACGGTTCTGAAACAACATCCTATGGACAGATGAGACCAAGATCAACTTGTACCAGAGCGATGGGAAGAGAAGAGTATGGAGAAGGAAAGGAACTGCCACCTCATCAATGAAGTGGTGGTGGTAGTGTCATGGCGTGGGCATGTATGGCTGCCAATGGAACAGGTTCTCTTGTATTTATTGATGATGTGACTGCTGACAAAAGCAGCAGGATGAATTCTGAAGTGTTTCAGCCAATATTATCTGCTCATATTCAGAAAAATGCTTCAGAACTCATTTGACGGGGCTTCACAGTGCAGATGGACAATGACCCGAAGCATACTGCGAAAGCAACCAAAGAGTCTTTTAAGGGAAAGAAGTGGAATGTATGCAATGGCCAAGTCAATCACCTGACCTGAATCCAAATGAGCATGCATTTCACTTGCTGAAGACAAAACTGAAGGGAAAATGCCCCAAGAACAAGCAGGAACTAAAGACAGTTGCAGTAGAGGCCTGGCAGAGCATCACCACGGATGAAACCCAGCGTCTGGTGATGTCTATGCGTTCCAGACTTCAGGCTGTAATTGACTGCAAAGGATTTGCAACCAAGTATTAAAAAGTGAAAGTTTGATGGATGATTGTTAATCTGTCCCATTACTTTTGGTCCCTCAAATTAAAGCTGCACATCTTGTTCGTTTCATTTCAAATCCATTGTGGTGGTGTATAGAGCCAAACAGATTAGAATTGTGTCGATGTCCCAATATTTATGGACCTGACTATATATATATGTATGTCCAGTCTAGTCTACTTCCGCCACAAGTAATATTTTATATATCTTCAATGAATACGTGAGGCAGAAAAAGTGATCATAGTGCAGCAATGTTTATTAATTCAAGGAGGAGGCAGATGCACAATAGGTGGAAGCTCTGGAGCTTTGAGATATGCTCCTACTATGTCATACTGAGCAATCTTGTGCCTAGTGCTGGGAAAGAACTTATACCGTGTAGGTCTTTTAATCTTATGTATTTTATGATTGATAAATGTTGCTGCACCATAATTGCTTTTTCTGCCTCATATGTTCATTGAGGATACATGTACTATTCCATGAGGAATAAGGAGAGCAGAACAGAGGTATATAAGAAAAAAAGTGTTTCATAGACCAGCTTATTGATTTAACTGGTCCTCTATATCTAATGAGTTCAATCGCACCTTGTGGTAGTGGAACAAAAGGGTTTCATTTTAAAGAGAACGAGTGTTGATTCATATAAGAACATGAAGGCACTTTTTTTGTACTATTTTCCACTTTAAATGTATTATTTTTCTCAATTTTGCATATTTGTAAAGTTCTATGTAACATATATAAATTATAAATTATATATAAATTATATTTTACTTATATTAGGTTTGATTTATTTATGTAATTAGTTATAAATGAATTGCTTTTACACAAAGTGTTTTTTTTTTTCCTTTTCAAAGATTTTCATTGGTTTTGGAACAAGAAAATAAACAACAAGTACATTCTTTTCATAGTTATAGTCACATTACTTTATGGCAACAAACAAGCAAGGGTATTATGGAACCGGATAGTCGACCAGGAGCAGGCGTTTTCAATCAAAATGACCTAACCCGTAACTCAGGCGTTGGACCAGGATCGTGGGGAGAAGACCTCCGGCACCCCTAATGGGAGCTATCTGTCCCTGGAGGATTCCCCCGTCGATCCCAAAGAAGGCTAAAGACCTCGTGGGCGGTAGTTAATTGTTGATGTGGTGCCATTTAGCTTGGTGGGGAAGGCTAGATGTCAGACTATCGTAGTGTTTTTTTTTTTTTTGATCATTTATTTTTATATTTGTATTAATTGGTAACATGAATACAGCTGCTAGTGGCATATTAGTTTATTCATTTTTAGTGCAAACATTTTTTTATTCTTTATGGAAATATCTGTAAAAAGTGCATCTTAACCACCTAAGGACCGCCTCCTGCACATTAACGTTGGCAGAATGGCGGAGCTGGGCACATTAACGTACAGGTACGTTGCTCTTTGAGTGCCCAGCCGTGGGTCACGTGCGCGCCGGTCCTGAGCTCCGTGACCGTGGCCGCGGGACCAGCGGACCCCGATCGCCGCTGGTGTCCCATGATCGGGTCACAGAGCTGAAGAACATGCTTCCTAGTGAGACTGACACTGATCGTCTGTTCCCTGTCATCGGGAAAGACAATCAGTGATGTCGAACGCCAAGCCATGCCCCCCTACAGTAAAAAAAAAACACACACGTCACACTTAACCCCTCCCCGCCCCCTAGTGGTTAACGCCTTCACTGCCAGTGTCATTTACACAGGAATCAGTGCATTTAAATAGCACTGATTGCTGTATAAGTGACAATGGTCCCAAAAATGTGTCAAAAATGTCTGATGTGTCCGCCATAATGTCGCAGTCACAATAAAAATCGCTGATCGCCGCATTTATTAGTAAAAAAAAAATATTAATAAAAATGCTATAAAACTATCCCCTATTTTGTAAACGCTATAACTTTTGCACAAACCAATCAATAATCGCTAATTGCGATTTTTTTTTTACCAAAAATATGTAGAAAAATATGTATCGGCCTAACCTGAGGAAAAATAAAAATGTTATATATTTTTGGGGGATATTTATTATAGCAAAAAGTAAAAAATATTGCATTTTTTTCAAAATTGTCGCTCTATTTTTGTTTATAGCGCAAAAAAAAAAAAAAAGCAGAGCTGATCAAATACCACCAAAAGAAATCTCTATTTGTGGAAAAAGACGCCAATTTTGTCAGAAATGGTGGCAGAACTTTAAGTCTACGCAGTATAAAAAAAAGGATTATAAAAATTAACTCTATATGATTAGTTCTGTACCACAATAAGGAAGAAAAAACTATTCTATAATTTTACAAAAGAATACAAAGCGTCAGAAGATTTAAAACATAATATTTAGGTTAATTGGAGACTGGGGATACAGCCAGAATAAGCATCATTAGAAAATAATTGTATTACAATTTTGTACATTAACATCTGAATCTGCAAGTGATCTGTGGCATTGCTCATGTAATCAGAAAATACCAGAAGCTCCAATGCCTAGGGTACAATGTGAACATCTCCCTTAATGTGTCTCATGCTTTTTACTTAATTCATCTGATATTGCAATGAATATCCACGCATAGAAAATTACAGGGACCAAATTCGCAGTTGGCACTGAGTCTGCTTTATCTGTATGACTGCTCAGGAATCATCAGTGAATAGTTAGTTATTTCTAAATAAAAGCAGTGTAAAGGTATATTTTACAATATCCCATACAGTGTGTGTAGATTATAATGAGAAAATGTATAATATGTTTAGAAGACCTTTCTTTTAGATATGGTGGCTACATCCGTTTTCTTTTTGTAGGCTTTTTCCCCTCCATTTTCACCATGTAATCTGGTCAGTAACACACCTCCTGTATTAGAGTGCCCCACTCTGGATGGAGGAGCACAGGGGGCATCTTCGGACAGCAACATTCTAAGTCGGGGTAGGGGGAGTGTTAAATGTAGTCGGTTCAAATACACTAGCAAATTAGGGCCAAACTCCAGCTAATACTTTATAAGCATTTACAGCAAACAGATTGTTTCCTTTTTGGATAAAGGTTTTACCTGAATAAATAAATATATAAGTAAAAAGTAATCATTATAAGCAACCCTTCCAGCGTTAAATAGTTTGTTTCATCTATGTAACTAAAAAAAAAACAGAATTACTTGCTGACTAACCAGAAAAAAAAAACAGAATTACTTGCTGACTAACCAGATGAAAATTTGAGAAAGAAAGCCTAAAAAGAAAACGAATGCAGCCATCACATCTAAGAATTAGTAAGCTGCAATATAATAAATGTTTGCTTTTGTGTTTTTTTTTTACCACTTTAAGGACTGTAGGGAATTGTTAAAACGCCCTTTCAAGTTTTTTTGGTCTGTGTCCCATTGGGAAGATTTTCCTTCATTTTCTATCTCAAAGCTCGATGGGAAGTAGAAGGAAAACGCTCTGGAGTAAAACAAACCCTCAGATAGTTGACAGATAGCTGCATTTGTTTACTTTACAAGCACATGAACTTTAATGGCATCCCAGTCTCAGTCCGTAGGGTTCAATATTAAGTTGGCCCAGTGCTTTGTGCACTGGTCTAAATCATTTGGTGGAGGGGGGATTATGGTGTGGGGTTGTTTTTTAGGGGTTGGGCTTGGCCCCTTAGTTCCAGTGAAGGGAACTCTTAAGGCGTCAGCATACAAAGACTTTTTGGATAACTTCATGCTCCCAACTTTGTGGGAACAGTTTGGGGATGGCCCCTTCCTGTTTTAAGATGACTGCGCACCAGTGCACAAAGCAAGGTCCATAAAGACATAGATGAGCAAGTTTGGGGTGGAGGAACTTGACTGGCCTGCAAAGAGTCCTGACCTCAACCTGATAGAACACTAGACAGGCCTTTTCGTCCACATCCGTGCCTGACCTCACAAATGCGCTTCTGGAAGAATGGTCAAACATTCCCGTAGACACACTCCTAAACCTTGTGGACAGCCTTTCCAGAAGAGTTGAAGCTGTTAAAGCTGCAAAGCGTGTGCCAACACAATATTAAACCCTACGGACTAAGACTGGGATGCCATTAAAGTTCATGTGCGTGTAAAGGCAGGTGTCCAAATACTTTCGGTAATATACCCCATCCCAATATTTTTTTCTATATATATATATATATATATATATAGAAAAAAATAGCATCCCAATGTATTCAGTAAGGCAGTGCAAAGTGCATTAACCCATTGCACCCAGTCAGATTAAACATTTTATCAGAACTATAAAATAGAATTTGACATCGAATGCTGTGAGCCATACTTTGCACGCTGGTGTCATTGGCTGCTTGGGTCTATTACACTTTGTTGTATTTGGCTACTGTGAGCTATTATACTTTGCACCTTGCTATTATTGGCTGCTTTGAGCTAAAACACTTTGATGTCAGTGGCTGCTTTTAGCTATAACACTTTCTTCCTTAATATCTGCCTTTTTTTGAAACCACTAATATTTAAGAAAACACTTGTTAGACTCCTAGCTATAAATCCCTATTATAAGGTCTTCATAGCTTCAGGGAAACAAGATGAGCACAGCAATATTACTTCTCAGCATGCTATTCAAATATTAATTTATGCAAAAGAAAATATGTTACTACCACCTGCACTGAATTTCAAAATTACAGTATGTATTATCCTTGTATGATTTTTTTGTATTTCAAAGCTGTTTCACATAAAAAGTAAAAAAACTGCAACAATTTCTTTTGTTTCACATATTAAAAAAATGCATAACTGAGCAGGCATCGATAAATGTGAAAATCACAAGCTAGGAGATGTAGAATATTAGTGACCATTCTCTGCAACATGTCAATACACAATATATAATTTAAATGTCCATTCCCTACGTATGCCCTTCGGTACACCCATTACCAAATGATTTGTTGTATTGATTAAACCTTCAGCTAATTTTATTTACAACCAATAATACAAAAGTCTCTAAAATTAAAAATATTTACATTCATTATATTGATTTGTATCTTTGTTCAATGCATTATTCATATGATGTGTGCTCAGTTTTCTAAAGACAAAGGTAATCAATATAATTTCATTTTATTTGGGAAATCAGCAGGAAATATAATCTGTTTTCCTAGAGTATTTAAGTAAATTTCATTACTTTTATTATAGTTTCTATTGATGTGCATATTTATTTTTCGGAATCAAGCAGCCATATCTAGTCAATGAATGCAAAGGGCAGGGCTAAAATATGAGGCAACCAATAATACCATAGTGAATGTGATTGTAAGAGGAAAGAGCTTCTTGGCATAACTGCACAGCCTTGCTTTATAGCTAAATACATAATTAAAATACATATCTGGGAGCTGTTTTGCCTGCAAAACGATTTTTATTTCTGTCCATTCTGTTCTAAAATGTATACAACGTGGCCAAGCTGGAGATCTGCCTTTTTCTCCTGCAACTAAAGTGAAACTAAAGATAACCAGTTCGGCTCCAGAATAATTTATTTTTTATTTGTCGCAATACATGTAAAAGTCTAAATTTTTGGCAATAAAATGACCTAAACCCCCCGAACATTTTATATTTTCTAAAAGCAGAGGTCCTATAGAATAAAAATGGGATAGTTGCAAATGTTTAAGTCACATCATATTTGCGCAACTGTTTATTAAATGCTAATTTTCAGGAAAAATTGCTGCCCACAGTTAAAAATGGTTGCAGCCAGACTTAGTGGAGGGAGATTTCTGCAGCATATTTGGCAAGTACAGAATCATAGTATATATAAAATAATATGCAAAGTGGTTGGAGGGAAGCTTCAGAATGGCAAAGATATTTCTATTACAAATTATGTGAGCAGACTGTAGTTCCTCTTTAAGGGGCTAATAGACCCCAATGTCTCCCCTACCTGTCACACCATCAAACCAAGCACAGATCGGCTTGGTTAGATATGTCCCCTGGCAGTACTGGACAGGAAAGGGTGGATCTGAAATTGGAAGTGACATCACGTTTGGTTTCATTGTTTGCATGTGAGATCGAGGAATGGATTGTTCTGGTCTCACAGTGATTGCTCTCCTCTAGATGGTGGTTGTGTTCCCAGGTTCTGGTAAGAGTGTGAGAGCTCAGGAACCAAGGGAGGAGGGGGCCGCCGAAGGGCGGGAGCACCGTACTGCCAGCTCTGTGAAAGTGGTTGGCAGCTGTGGAGCTACATGGCTATTGCTGCTCCCTGCTGAAACCACCGCCTGTGGAAGAGAATTCCACATCCTTGCCGCTCTTACAGTAAAGAATCCTCTATGTAGTTTAAGGTTAAACCTCTTTTCTTCTAATCAAGCTGCTGCATCACTTTCACTTTCAAGCTGAGTGCCAGCTGAAAAAAACCTGCACAAGCTGATGGTTGCTACTGCAAGCTTCAGATTGTGATTAAAGGTTCACTCTTTGGACGTACATAGTATGTCCAAAGAGCTGAACTGGATATCCTTATTCTCCAAAAAAGATCCATGCACATCCACTACTTATTGGCTCTGCAATCTATTTTTCATGAAAATGTGCTCAGCTCTTTGGACATGATAAATTCCATAGACCACAGTCCCTAGTTCATCTCAGGAGCAACACGAAAATGTGGCTATATTCCTTCATACAGTGGGACGATGGCGAATAAGGGGACTTTCTTGAGTTAAAGGGTAAGTTCACCTTTTCAAGCAGAATTTCTCTCTTTATAATAAATAGAAGCGTTTTCCAATGCCATTTCTTGCCCAGCCATCCCAATGTTCTTTTCTCTCACGTACCTTATCCACAGGAGGTTTAAACGTTTGTCAGTTTATTCCATTTTTTTAAATTATTTTAAGATTCTACCACTTCCTGTAGATTCTCTCGGCATCCATTTCCTGCAGATAATCTCCCAGAGGCCTTCACTTCCTTGTTGCATCACAGAATAGGGTGTGATAGGGTGTGTTCACCACTCAGGACCCCGCCTCCTTCATTATAATGCTACCTTCCACCCACCTTCTATACAAACTGATTGTACAATCTCATATGGATCTCCCATCAGCTATGTAGTACAAGGGCCTATCTAATTTGATACAACTTATATGGATTGTTCAGGTGTTTCCTGGTTCTAGTAAATCTAAAGGAAATTGTACAGAGATTGTACAATCAGATTGCACAGTGTACGCATATATTTATACAAGTGCATAGGAGGGAGTGGACAGAGACACTCAGTTGTCAGGCCTCATTCACATCCCAACGTAGCAAAAAATCACATTCCCGCATGCGTTTGTTTTGGGTGTTTTGAAGCGTTTTCACTCGTCATGCATAAGGCAGCCCATTCACAAGAATAAACACCCCACAGAAGCTCCAGAACTTTTTTTGAAGTGGAGCATGGTGTGTTACTGGAGTTTTTGGTGCATTTGCTACACTTGGGGAGTCTTTAACATGTAATGACAACACAACCATGATGCACATTTGTAGCCTTTATGAAACACATGGCAAAGTGCACATTTTCTATGCAGTTTGCCATGTGTTTGGAAACACACAGATGTGAATGGAGCCTCATTGTTCTTGTGTAAATGCACCAATTTCACTTTCAAACCCCATTCACACCTAGAGTAGTGGGAGCGCATGTTTTTTGGCTCGTTTTTCCAGTAACAACCATGGGGCAGCCCATTGATTTCAATGGTCTGCGCTACACTGTGCAAAATAGCTCATGGGACATTTTGGTGTGGTGCAAGTTGCAAGTTTTTTTACTGCGTTGGTCACCTGTTTTATCATGTGGCAAAATGTGTGTTTGCTTCTGTGCTTGGTGTGCTGCTAACAATTAATGACACTGAAAGTGCAACTAGGTAATTTTAGGTGTAAAAAAAGGGGCAATACACTATACAATCTGACTGTACAATCTCCTTTAGATTTACCAAAACAATATAATAGGAGGACACACCATCGATCCAATCACTCTGTATGCAATCAGGCAGGCCCTTTCACTACATTGGGGGTGTCCCGTGGGCTTCATATGGCCCCAGGGAGTTTAGCAGTCTGAACCAGGCTAAAGGGGTGCTGGGGAAGCCAAGGAAATGTGCGCATGGAGGAATGCCGGAATGTTGTGAAAACTTAGTTGATGGGTGAAGGGTGTGTGCTACTGGGGTCAGCTGGTAAACTCCTTCCTGTGTCTTACTAGTTTCTCTGTTTCTGTCTGTATACCAGGGAGTCTCTAAAACTTTCTAGGAAATTATAGCAAGGACTAAGGTAAGGCATTGTTCTCAAAATTAAAGAAAGCTTGTATTTTTCTGCAACCAAGGTATATTAATGGTATATTGGTACATTTGGGAGCTGGATTTTAGAAGAAAAAAACAGGTGAACTTAGCCTTTAAGAATACATACTTGAATAGATTTTTTTCTTTTTTTTTCTTTTTAAACCTGAGTTTATTGACAATTTAAAGCAACACAGCTGGGTCACTTCCTAGCCCCTAGTCTTTGACTGGACAGTGCCACAGCAAACTACTGAGGTCACCACTCCTGTGTCCTTCTGCCAGCATGTTCCTTGGCAAACTATGTGCATGTAGAACATCTGATTTGCACTTAGTTCTGCCACTCCCTCGCCCAGTCAAATTGATGCTCTACAGGAGATTACAAGAGGCTGTAACCAAATCAAATTAAGGCAGTTTTTTTTGCATAGTTAGATTGGTTCAGCTTGAACAAATGTAAGTATATATATTCCATACCTGACACTGCCAGTAGCACAGTGATCCTTGCTGTCTTTTGGGTCCTGTGCTGAGTAGTTGGACGTCTCCTCTCTGATCCACTGCAGCTGATGGAACACAGACCACGTTTCATCAGCTGCTTCCTCAACATTGATCCCGGAGAATGACAGCTGCGGTCCAGGAAGTGACGCCATACACGTCACTTCCTGGTCTATGTACAGAGGGAGGCTGAGCGAGAAGGGATTTGTTGAGCTCCCGCCTCCCTTCTCAACAACACCCATCATGACAGCACCGGGCCCGCTGTTGGGACAGCGGAGCCCGGTGAACATGACAGGGGGGGTCACGCGGGGGAAAAGGCAGTACATCGTGGTTGTGGAAGTGATAGGTAGCTTTACAGCCATTTGTTTCACTTTCACATGGAAGCCAACATTTCCAGTCACTATAGCAGGGCTGGGAATGTGTAAAAAAACACATATCTGCAGCACTGTAAAAATCCAAATCTCCAGCAAGTGGCTGGGGATTTGAATTCTCCCACCCCCCCCCCCCTCTTCTGGCACCCTAAGGCGGCTGCTTAAGCTGCCTTATGGTAGCACCGACCTTGTTTGTGTTCTGATGTTACTAGTCCACCCTTACCAACCAACCATGTTCATCTTTTCTCTCTCATTCATAACATTCTAAACAAAGTTTGTTGGGACAGCAACATAACACTAGGCTATGGCTACACATGATTCAGTCACTTGATTGATCTGAATGTACTGAAAATTAGGTGACTACTAACAAGTGGTTATATTTCTCAGCATCAAAAGTTCTGCAAAAAGCCTAGTCCTAATTTCAGACATTTTCTGTCATATACAAAAAAGAAACGATCTTGCACACTACACGTCCCACAAGATTTATTCGTGTATATAAAAATGTAATTCTTATGCTAGTAAGACAAATATAATATTGCTATTGCATGAATTATATAATGAAATGCGTATGATATGCAGATGTGACAATAAGCATACATTTTACCTACAACTGATGTGTACAGAGAATTACAATAAATAGGTTCATGTTTTAGAATGCCCTTACATTAGTATAAAGATCCAAGATGTTTATGCTTACTGTACTGCACATATTTTGACAGCGGCTGTTTGCAGTTTTCAGTATGTTCGCCTCTATGATGAACAAAGCTTACCGCAGGGTGTGACACAGATCTACAGACCAAGAATGCAGTTTTGTACAGTGCTGACATATGGTGGTCCCTTAGACAACATATGTTGTCTGCTGTCAAAATTTGTATCAAAGTCTGTGAAGGAGACTGAGCTGAAATCTCAGATATGCCAATGCAAGGTCACTTGTATCTGCAGGGCTGCTGTTAGAAATTACAGGGTGCACATTTGGAGAGAAAAGCATGTGTGAATTAACCCTTAGTGTTTTATTATTTTTTACACTTTTTTTACATTTTTTAATAGCCCTGTTAGGGAGGCTTTGGTGAAATTGAATGGCTCTAAACAGACCCCTGGTGTCTCACTTTTGAGACAGAGAAAAGAACTGAGAGCATAGATTTCTCATTTCCTTATTGTACAGCCTCAGCTGCACTGCAGAAGGAATGAACAGGAAGCACTCTGTAATGCAATTTACTATGCTTTAGTTAAGAATGAACATGTGAACTAAGTGATCAGTACCGATCATTCACTGTGTTCATTCAGGAAAGGGAGGGGCCAGTGACTTACTGAAAGCAAAAGGAGGAGAGAGAAGCGCCAAGCCAATCCTTTAAACAGATTAGGAATTTATTCAGTGTATAAGTATAAAACAACACTAAAAACTTATGTGAAAAATGTTGGAGCACTTGCAGGGTGCTAGAGCGGGTGGGAGCTTCCACGTGCAGTGTCACAGGAGCACAGGAGGACCACTGGAAAGTCTCTATTGAGGGATCACGAGTGCCGTGTGTTAGCCGCAGCTGGACCCTCGATAAGCCTCATGGAGACGGTAAAGTTATTTCTCATTTTCATCTATCTATATTAGGGCTGTGGAAATTAAAGATTAATTCCTCAATTAATTTTTCTTTGATCGATAAAAATTCTTTTGATCTGTACTCACCTCTCCGCCGGCTTCCGGGTCTTCAGGGAGTTCCGTCGGAGATTCGGTGACGTCACGGACATCAACGTCACCGGACTCCTCCCCCCTTCCCCAAGTGCCTCCGTCTGCTAACGAAGGGAAGGGGGAGGAGTCCGGTGACGTTGAAGTTCTGATTGAACGTAACGCGTACAGGGGAGGAGCTACGCATGACGTCACCCGCTGCTGCCCTATGGAGCTAACACGATTGTCGGCTTTACATGCTGTGTTTTTACCATCTTTATGTGAGTAGTTTGTGTTTGAACACAAAAATGTAATCTTATACTTAAGCGATCTTTTCTTTCTACCCATGATCTGGCGTCCTTGCTGAGATCTAAGGAGACGTGAGAGAAGTTTATGGTTCGTGTTAACCCGTTTGATACCCGCTTGCATGACCACCTGTTTGCACAGGGGCCCATGCCATAAGGTGAGAGTGATTAGTTAGACATCAGTGCTACAGTTTGAATTTAAAACGTATTTGTGTGAACTGCGAAGTCAAGTCAATTTAAATAATGTAAATACATTCCATGTTCTTTAAAATAAAAGATGTTCAAAGTTTTACAGATAGCTTTCTATAACACAGGATGCATAGTCCCACACCCCAGGGCAGGAGGGCCATGGGACTGGGTCAGGAGGACCACCAGAACCAAAAACACAGAAAATTATCCCCCGACAACATGGCGTCGGTACCTTAAATACCACCCCCCAGAATGCACAGCAGGAAAACACTCCCACTGGGCTGGTTCCGAGAGATAAATGGTATTTAATGCATCCAGCTAGACTGCGTTTCTACTCTTGCCGGCGGTGACAGCGACACCTACGGTCAAGGAGAACCCAGTGCAACCCAACTGGACTGGTACAGAAACCAGTAATTTAGAAAAATTAGCCTGAAGCCCAACTGTGGCTTCAGGCAACTTAATTTTTGAAAAACAATAGCGCCTGCTCGTCAGGAGCCAGCGCTACATAGGTATAATAAAGAAATGTTTCAAACTTCAAATAACTAATTTATTTAAAATGAATAAAGCACTACTTATACCTTATATTTAAAATTATTTATCATTCTAATTCCAGCTCAGCTGTATAAGCTTGAGCTAATATTAAAGTTATCACATAACAACCATCATAAAACAAACAGCACAATTTGACAAAACACCCCCTTTCATGGGAAAGAGACAAAACCTCATAATCATGGCCATGACAAACAGTGGGGGCAAAGTGGGGGGCAAGTTATTTCTTCTGTTCTTCTTACCCACTGCCCATTGTAATGACGCATCCTCTCTTTTAAATAGGTGAATGCTCCTGCCAGAGGACCGTTAATTGGCTAAATGATTGATCAGCCTCCAATACATTGTAAATATATATATATATATATATATTATATATATATATATATATATATATATATATATATATATATATATATATATATATATATATATATATATATATATATATATATATATATATATATTTTTTTTAATGTAATCTTTATTTAAATTTAAAACTATTTGTCTGTCATGATCCCATAGGTGGTGGGACGGGGACATTTTGCCCTGCCCCTCACCTTTATTATTTTTGCTGATTGGAGAGCTCTGTCTCTGAGTAGGGAAATGTTGGCAAGGTCCCATTCTATGCTGGCAGGAGATAGGCTTTCTACTCAATCTGTGGCAGACTTGTCCACCTTACTAACCATTCAGTGTCTGCTTTTCCTGTCTGCCAATCCCTTCACTGGCTTCTGCTCACCCAACAAATTATATTCAAATACCAAAAACAACTTACAAAGCAATTAACCAAATCATTCTCTTCATTTCTCCCAAGACCTCCTTCTTTATAAGTCCCTTATCACCCCTTCCCATGCTCACCTCCTGGACTTCTCCCAAGCCTCTCTCATCCCTTGGACCTCCCTACCCTGCCCAACTATCTCCTACTCTGTCCAGTCTTAAAAACATTTTTTCTCAGAGAAGTCTATCCTACCCCTGCCTAACAACTGTACTTTTATTATTTTCATCATCACATCCCCATAGCAACCTTACCTTTTGTATCACTAGACCCTCCTAGATTGTAAGCGCTAATGGGCAGGGCCCTCGGATTCCTCCTGTATTGAATTGTAAGGAAAAAGGGAGGAGCGAAGAAAATGCCCCTCCCAACTATGGGACCGGGGCAGACTAATGGTTAAGTTAACAGTTAGTGGTGAAAAGTTATTATTGGCTAAAAGCATGTCAAATGTTTAAAGTGGCACGAGCTAGCCCTTATATAATAAATTAAAGTGTGTAGGAGCAGTATAAGGTTATTTCAGGCATTAAGTCCCCATTTCATTTTGTACGCATTACTTCTTCTTTGCGTGCAGACTTATTGGTTTGGAAACAATTTGTGTCTTCTTTTAATGTTTGTTCTTTTGGCAAGATCCGTTTTGTACTTCGGTGGAACTTGATTTGTTTATGGATGCAGCTGGTTCAGTCGTTTATTGGCATGGTCATTGGTCAGCTGGTGAATGGCCTTGTTTATGGATCGATAAAGGTTTGACCGCTAACATTACCCTTTTGGAATTATTTCCTGTTCTAATTTCTCTTGAAATTTGGGGTTCTTGCTTTGCTAACCGTAGAATCTTGTTACATTGTGATAACATGGCTGTTGTATATCATTGCCAGTATTGGCGGTGCTTAGATGTTTCGTTTTTAAATGCTTAGACTTGAATATTTGGTTGAAAGCTAAATATGTACCTGGAATTGATAACTCTGTGGCTGATTTTCTATCCCGTTTACAGCTGGAATGTTTTCGACTCTTGGTACCGGAAGCAGATGTATGCGGAGTAAAATGCCCTTCACATCTTTGGGATCTAGTTTATTGACTGTTGGTTCAGCCATCAGTAATTCTTTAGCGCCTTCCACGTGGGCGAATTATAATGCTGCGTGGAAATCGTGGTGTGAACGCAAATGGTCAGGTAGACACACTATTTTCTGAACAATTAATATTATCCTTTTTGAATCGATTGATTGATGAAAACGATTATTCTTATTCTCATATATTAAAACAATTAGCAGGAATATCATTTTTTGCAAAATTGCTTGGTTTCCCTTCTTGTCTTAGTTTCTTCTCAGTTAAACAAACTTTAAAGGGTTATCGCAAGTCTACAGTATCTGTTGATTCCTGTTTACCTATTTCCATTGAACTTTTGAAGAAGATTTGTTCATCAACGGGTGCTGTTTGTTTTTTTGTTTACTAATCCTTATTATTTAAGGTTGCGTTTTGTCTCTGTTTTTTTGGAGCCTTTCGTATTTCTGAGCTTCTTCCAAAAAATGTTTCTGGTTGTTCTGGAATTTCTTTTTTGGATTTGGTTTTATGTGACAATTTTATTAAAATTAGAATAGGTAAGAGTAAGACTGATCAATTGGGTCAAGGTAGATGGGTTACTTTGCATCGATTCAATTCTTCTATATGTCCAATTTTATTGATTTGAAAATATTTGCAAGTCTGGCCGTCTACTTCTGGTTGTCTTTTAGTTCACTGCTCTGGCTTTCCCCTCACTAAATTTAAATTTTGCTCTGTTTTAAATTAATGTCTAAGTTATTTAGGTTTAGATCACCTTCCTATTACATCTCACTCATTTAGAATTGGTGCAGCTACTACTGCAGCTACCTTAGGTTTGTCTGAAACTATTATAAAAAATATTGGTAGATGGAGATCACATTGCTATCTTTCATACATATGCCCTGATTTCTCTGTTTAATTTCAGGTGATAAATGTAACGTCTGGATCATCGGATATTCCTACATATTTTGGGCTTTTCGTAGATCAATAGTTAGAATATATGGTATGAATTTGGGTTTTGCTTTAGATAAATTTAATTTATGGTGGTATGCTTTACGTGGTATGCAACTAAATGATATGCGTTAGACTTTATCTTCACTTTATTCTTCATGGCCCCATCCTCAGATTGTCATTTTTCATATTGCTGGGAATGATATCGTCAAGCGCCATACTTTAGATATCATTTCTCAGCTAAAACTTGATTTTCTTCAATTACATGCCGTTTTACCTAATTCCGTACTCGTATTTTCAGAAATTGTTCCACGCTTAAATTGGTTGCATCTCCCTGAGCTTCTACATTGTGAAAAAAATATGTAAAAAAATCAATAGAGCCATTGCAAAATTGATGCCTTCTATTAATGGTCTGTCTTACCGACATATTGACTTAGAAGGTGGTTTAGATGTTTTTTATCGTTCTGATTCTGTTCATTTATCTGATATCGCTTTAGATGTTTTTAATGTGGGCATTCAAAATTGTATTGAATTGGACGCAGTGCGGGTGGGGTGCCAGATTTATCTTTGATGAACCTGGCGTATGGGACAGTTATACAGTCTTTTGAACATGTTTTTTGTATTAACTCAAGTTAAAAGTGTTTGTTATGGTATTATATAAGTGAGTGTCATGTTATATATAAATAATGACATGTTCTTATCACTGTTTAATATATTAAATACCAATAATAAAGGTCCACGGCCATTTCAAACCATTAATAAAAGTGTTGTCTTTTTTACTTATTTAATTAATTTACATGTATTGTTCTGCATACGGCCCCATGGAAAAAGGGAGAAGTGAAGAAAATTTGCTCCTCCCAACTATGGGACTGGGGCAGACTAAGGGTTAACTTGACAGTTAGTGGTGAAAAGTTATTATTGGCTAAAAGCATGTCACATGTTTGAAGTGGCACGAGCTAGACCTTATATAATAAATGAAAGTGCGTAGGAGGAGCAGTCAGCGGCGGATCAAGAAAGGAGCATTCCGCCCTCCCACCCATCGTCGCAGTCCTTATTATGTGGTTTCGTCCTTTTCTCATGAAAAGGGACAGTTATACAGTCTTTTGAACATGTTTTTTGTATCAACTCGAGCTGTTATGGTTGAGTTAAAAGTGTTGGTTATGGTATTAAATAAGTGAGTGTTATGTTATATATAAATAAAGACATGTTCTTATCATTGGTTAATATATTAAATACCAATAATAAAGGTCCATGGCCATTTCAAACTATTATTAAAAGTGTTGTCTTTTTTTACTTATTTTATTGATTTATATGTATTGTTCTGCATACGGCCCCATTGTAACTGTACTGTATGCCCTCATGTTATAAAGTGCTGCGCAAACTGCTAGTGCTATATATAGCCAATATAATAATAATAATAATTTTTAAACAGCCTTTAAGGCTTTGCACACATTTTTTTCATGCACCTAGTATGTACTTAATTGATTTAAACTGAGGGTTCAGTTTAGCTTTAAAGCCCAAATAAAGTCAAAACATTTTATTTAGTTTTGGACAGAGTCGGAGAGGATAAGAATGTATGTCAGGTTTTAAATGCTGTGTCCCTATAGAGGAAATGTATCTTCTTTGGCTGTTCTGCCTGACACCTGTCGCCTAGACAGGAAGTTAGAATAAATCCTCATGGGGACACAGTAGTAAAATCCTGAAAAAGTTTCTGTCCCTAAAACAGCCCTAAATAAAATGAAAACATTTTGGATAGAGTTGGGCTTTAACAATTTAAGGGCACTAAATGTAAGTCTGTTCAAATTTTACTATCTACTATCATTATAGTACCTTTTGCTATGAACAACTATTAAACATTTTTACTGCTTGGAAAAGTTAATGAAATAATAATGAAACAATCAGTATTGCTGCAAACTGTTTTGATCAAACAGTAATACTCAGCTTGGTGCTGTCTGGCGGATACTTATAGCCTTGAATTTTATGGAGAAATCTTGTGTGCTGTAGATTTATTGGAAAGAGGAGGAGGACGCAAGTCAGTGAAATGTATGGCGTATCCGGGATTTCTCATTTACAAGAACTGCATAGATTGTATGATATATCTCTGTCCCTTCCATATACTAATTCTGTTGGACAGATCAATTGATTTTACCCATTGCTTTATATGTTAGCCATGCTGGGAAATATCTAAGCAGTCTCTTTTATGGCTACAACTATAAAGCTAATAAAGCCTCCACATGCATCAGCCTTTTTGTAAATGTGATCACATTTTGTATTTGACCTTCACTAAAAGCAAGTACATGTTTTATCACATCTTCTAATGACTATCATTCCATTCATTTCTGATTACATCGGCACATTCTTTGTCCTCCACTAGTATAGTTGTTTAAGGGGTGTATTCATTTAATACTATCATGTATATTTCATAACCAGGCAATGACTTCACCTTATGTTCTTACCCATCTAATTGCTATGAACATGCCATTCATTTAACAAAGAGAACAGATTTCTCTTTCGCAATACCATGATTTCTGACCACCGAAACTGTGTATCGGATAATGCATTACAGAGAGATGTTTCTACAGTCAAAGAGCAAATTCCAGACGACATGTGAAAGTGAACAGTGAATTACTTACATTGTGCTATTGAGTATACTATGCAATGTGCTAAAATCAAAATGTTCAATGTTCTCTGTATTACACTGTTGCCATATTTCTCAAGCATATAACTGGCTCAGTAAGATGATCAGTGGCTGTCTGTAATGCAGGGCGCAGGGGTGCCGCCCACCCCCAGCGGACTCATGGATTCCAATTTTTTTTTTTTTTTTTTAAGCACGTAATTAGAGCAAGAGGCTCTAATAGGCTTCAAAAAAACGGTGGGCTCAGGGGGAACAGAGCCCTGCGCCCCTGAGCCCACCTACTTGTGTGACAATAGCGAATTAATATTCGCTATTGTCTTACTGATTTTCCTCCCAGCCAATTAGGAAGCAGGTCCTGGGACCTGTCACCCGATTGGCCGAGAGGAGAAATGATAATATTGACCGCCTAGGAGGAGGCGGGAGGAGATGCATGGCGGCAACCGCTTTGATGCCGAGGAGAATGAGAAACAGGGGAAGCCACCGCCCATCGCCCGGGGGAAGTGCTGCCCACAAACTAGATGGGGTAAGTTTGGGGCTGGTGACTGACCGACTGACGGGGGGTGTTGCAGGTGCCCTGACCGACCAGGGGGGGGGGGGGGGTTGGCTGTGCGTTGGTGCATTTTTTTCCACCAGCCTCAAAAAGAATAAACCACCAGCCGCCACTGAAGATGATCAGAAGAATTATGCCACGTACACACGAAGGGATTATCCCGCGGGATTGTCCTCTGGACTAAGTCCAGCGGACAATCCCCTTGTGTGTGGGCCTCCGACTGACTTTTTTTCAAAAAATCCGGCGGACTAAAGTTTTAAGTTTTGTTTTAAAATTATCCGCTGGACTTGGCAGTCCAGCGGACAATCCCGCCGTTAGTAGGCTAGTCCGCCGGACTTTTGAAATGAACGGACTTGCCGCTCATCGGAAAGTCCGTTCATTTAGCACGTGACTTCAGGTACGTAGCTAGCGCAGGCAGTAAATGCCGGCGCGCTAGCTCCGTCACCTGGCATGGATTTAAAGGGACTCCCCACGCCGAAAAACGGCATGGGGGTCCCCCCCAAATCCATCTCAGACCCTTATCCGAGCACGCAGCCCGGCAGGCCAGGAAAGGGGTGGGGACGAGCGAGCGCCCCCCCCTCCTGAGCCGTACCAGGCCGCGTGCCCTCAACATGGGGGGTGCCCTGGGAAAAGGGGGGCCGTGCGCCCCCCCACCCCAAAGCACCTTGTCCCCATGTTGATGAGGACAAGGGCCTCTTCCCGACAACCCTGGCCATTGGTTGTCGGGGTCTGCGGGCGGGGGGCTTATCGGAATCTGGGAGCCCCCTTTTATAAGGGGGCCCCCAGATCCCGGCCCCCCACCCTATGTTAATGAGTATGGGGTACGATGTACCCCTACCCATTCACCTAAGGTGTAAAATGTAAAGTAAAAAAACACACTTTTGAAAAAATATTTTATTGCACTGCTCCGGGGGTCTTCTTCCGTCTTGGGGGTCTTCTCGCCGGACTCCTCCGCCATTTACCTAGCTCTTTTACCGAGCGGAGAAGTCCGGCTACCTTCTTTGTCGTCGCCGCCGTCATCTGGGGGTCTCGATCCGTCTTCGGGGGTCTTCCAGGGTCTCTTCTGTTCTTGCCGCTGTCGTCGCTTTCTGCGCCGCCTTCTTCTTCTTCTTCTTCGCCTTCTTCCGATGTTGACACGTCGCTCTCTCTGGCCGGAATGCCAGAGCCGCGCTGTGCTGGGACTTATATAGGGACAAGGGGACAGGGTCACATGCTCATGTCACATGGTGACCCCGCCCCCCCTGTGATGTCACAGTCCCAGCATCCCTGTCCCCTTGTCCCTATATAAGTCCCAGCACAACGAAGCTCTGGCATTCCGGCCAGAGAGAGCGACGTGTCAACATTGGAAGAAGAAGAAGAAGAAGAAGAAGGCGAAGAAGAAGAAGAAGGCGGCGCAGAAAGCGACGACAGCGGCAAGAACAGAAGAGACCCCGGAAGACCCCGGAAGACCCCCGAAGGTGGATCGAGACCCCCAGACGACGGCGGCGATGACGAAGAAGGTAGCCGGACTTCTCCGCTCGGTAAAAGAGCTAGGTAAATGGCGGAGGAGTCCAGCGAGAAGACCCCCAAGACGGAAGAAGACCCCCGGTGCAGTGCAATAAAATATTTTTTCAAAAGTGTGTGTTTTTTTACTTTACATTTTACACCTTGGTGAATGGGTAGGGGTACATCGTACCCCGTACTCATTCACATAGGGTGGGGGGCCGGGATCTGGGGGCCCCCTTATAAAAGGGGGCTCCCAGATTCCGATAAGCCCCCCGCCCGCAGACCCCGACAACCAATGGCCAGGGTTGTCGGGAAGAGGCCCTTGTCCTCATCAACATGGGGACAAGGTGCTTTGGGGTGGGGTGGGGGGGCCGCACGCCCCCCCTTTCCCCAGGGCACCCCCCATGTTGAGGGCACGCGGCCTGGTATGGCTCAGGAGGGGGGGGGCGCTTGCTCGTCCCCACCCCTTTCCTGGCCTGCCGGGCTGCGTGCTCAGATAAGGGTCTGAGATGGATTTGGGGGGGACCCCCACGCCGTTTTTCGGCGTGGGGAGTCCCTTTAAATCCATGCCAGGTGACGGAGCTAGCGCGCCGGCATTTACTGCCTACGCTAGCTACGTACCTGAAGTTACGTTCTAAATGAACGGACTGCTCCGTGTGTGGGCAAGTCCGTTCATTTTCAAAAGTCCCGCAGACTTTTTCCCGCGGATTGTCCGCGGAGAAGTCCGGGCGTGTGTGGGCAAGTCACACGCTCGGAAAGTCCGGCGAAGCCCCGCTGGAAAGTCCGGCGGATTGTCCGCCGGACTAGGTCCGGCGGGAAAAGTCCCTTCGTGTGTACGCGGCATTAGACTTCCTAAAGTTTGTGTTTGGTGACAATGGGGTTTGACACTTTGTGGGAACCAGTCATACTAATACAGTGATCACTGCTAAAAATATGCCCTGTCACTGTACTAATGGCACTGGATGGGAAGGTGTTAAACATCTAGGGTGATCAAAGGGTTAACTGTGCTTTTACTAGGGGAAGATATGGATTTTATTCCCTGATTTGCAGAAGCAGCCCACCGGCGGTAGTGCAGAATCACGTATATATATGTGATCCTGCACAGGAGAGCCACAAATCTGCTATGGGGCGGTTTTGAAGTGGTTAATAAACAGATACTCACCTGTCCCAGGATTCACCGCTATGCTCACCCAAGGCCTTTGTATCGGTCTTTGGTCCCTGATGGTGGCATCGGCACCTTGCTAGTAACAGCTGCAACTTCATAGCTGGCTGCCCACTATGAATGCGTGAGCCACTTTGTGCATTGTGAATGATCCCGCAGTCTTCTGGGGCCTCTACTTGTCCCAGAAGACTGCAGGGATGGGAGGGAGGAGAACTTCTGCTTAGATCACCTAGGCTGTTCGAGGGGAAGTGGGATTGGAGACCTGTGAAAACCAGTGCCATTTGGTAATGAGGTGTAGGGGAGGAGACCTTGAAGTGGAACTTCCCCTTTTGGATGAAGCTCCGCTTTAAGTTGAACTTTGCACTGGAATTTTCTCTAGAACGTATTGATTGTGTGGAAATTTCACATGCAAAGCATACCAATTATGTGCAAGGAAAATAAAAATGCAGCATTTTGGCTTGCACATATTTGGATGAAGGAAGTCAGCAAAGCTTCACCCTATTCACTAATCTCAGGGGAAAATTTCCCTGCAAAAGTGCAACTTCACTGGCAAAGTGAACAGTCTATATGCTTTTAAGTAAATCAAACCCTTTATTTCTCTCTGCTTCCTGCATCACCAATCACATTCATTCCATGAAAGCAAGTTTGAATCTGATTGGTGGTTGAGAATTTTGGTATTTTATGTTGATAGATATAAGCCGGCAACTAGGTGGATTTAAATGTTGAAAACCTTTATTGGCTACACAAGTGCATCAAGTAAATAATGCTAAAGTGTTTACCACAGTGGACCTACTCATAGCAGGATGTACTCGGGTAGCCAATAAAGATTTTCAGTGTTTGAGTCCACCGAGTTGGCAGCTTATATCTATTGATATTAAAAGTACTGAGGAACTGCACATCCCAGCCACAAGCACTGGTTTTCCAGCCACGAGCACCAGTTTTCAGCCTTGGATAGCATCACCATAGTAGAGCTTGGGTATTGAATTCTGCTTTTTTTTAATGTGTAATGTAGAAAAGAGCCTCCAGGGGTTTCAACATCTCAAAAGAGATTGTGGTGGACTGGCGCATTGTGAGAATGACTGGATTAAAGACTGAAGGCATCAGCTGGTAGATAGTGCTTCCTGCATGCCTCTGCCAAAGTTTAAGAAAGTTGATGTTTAAAATGCAATTGAAAGATAAAAATATTACAGACATGTTACCATTCTCACTTCACACCAAAAAAACAGTTTTGTGTGCAATTTTTGGTAAAAATAAGGGGTATACTGTTCAACACATATTACATACATACTACAGTTTTACAGCAGTCCCCAGAGGGAGGCTAAGTGTGGTGATGGGCTCCAAGTATCATCTGAAAAAAATCATTATACCATTGCATGTATATTGTAAACTCTGTAAAAAGTCAGAAAATATTTAGGATGTCTTAGTGGAGATTTATGTTTCTTTCACAGACACAGTTTTGCAGCACCTGAAAAAGCAGGACCCTACTGAAGTCTAGAAAAGTGTCATGTATCTGCTGCTGCCCCCCTTTCCTTACTAAAGCATGTGGGTGAGGACAACGATCTGTGAAATAATAATTTTTGCCTGTAAAATGTATTGTTCTATGACAATGTATTGGTGGCTCAAACAGTAGTATGCACTTTAGAGATCTAATGATCAATTTTTAGAAGATCATATAAATAAATGAATAAATAAAATGGAGTTTTAATGATAGTGGATTTTTATATATATACGTGAGGGCACCTATACAGTCTCATTTATTTTTGGTCTGTTTTCTGCCATACAGTTAGTTGTACAGTAGACATGTGCATTTGTTTTCGTCCAAATGCATTTTCGTCCGAATTTCAGGTATTTTCATTATTGTTTTAACAAACAATAACGAACAAGCAGAATCCAAAAACTGAAAGATCCGACATAAACAAATGCTTTATTTTCATTTTTGTTGCAAAAACAGTTCAATATAGATAGGAGATTCGACATGACGCTGACAATAGCGATCTGTGTCCATCGAACCTGTGGTCGAATGTGCCTAACCTTAGCTCTATTAGTCCAAGATTATTCTACATAGAGAGAAAAGATTTGACATAGAGAGAAAAGATTTGACATTATAGAGACAAGAGCAAAAAAGGTTGAATGTGCCTAACCTAACTCTATTAATCCAAGATTATTCGACATAGAGAGAAAAGATTTGACATAAAGATTTGATGAAGCAGTCGCCGCGAGTGGACATTTATGGTCAAATGCTCCGCCCATAGGCTATAGAAGAATTCTAATGTTGGTTGACTAGTAATAATAATTAATACATATAATTATTACTAGTGTAACCACTTGCCGACCGCCGCACGACGATATACGTCGACAGAATGGCACGTACAGGCAGGAGGGCGTATATATACGTCCCTACCTGTCTGCGGGTGGGGGGGCCCGATCGGGCCCCCCCCGGTGCCTGCGGCGGTCGGCATCGTTGGGGGAGCGATCGGAGATGAGGGGGAGGCCACTCATTCGTGGCCCCCCCCTCGCGATCGCTCCCAGCCAATGAAACACTTCCTCTAGCCCCGTCATGTAAACAGGGCTAGAGGAAGTGATGTCATCCCTAACAGACGCGGGTGGGGGGCCGATCGGGCCCGCCCCCGTGTCTGTAAATTGTCCGGGACATTGGGGGAGGGATCGGAGATGAGGGGGGGGGCACTCATTCGTGCCCCCCCCCCCTCGCGATCGCTCCCAGCCAATGGAATGCTTCCCCTGGCTCTGTATTGTGTACAGAGCCAGGGGAAGTGAGGTCATCTCTCCTCGTGGCGGTCTTTTCGAACCGACGCCGAGGAGAGAAGACACGTGAGTTGCACAACACCTACACTACACTACACTACACTAACAGTAGAACATTCTAGGCACACATTTCACACCCCAGCCCCCCCCCCCCCCCCCGATTGCCCCCCTGCACCCCCTGTCACAGTGACACCAAAGCAGTTTTTTTTTTTTTTTTTTTTTTTTTTTTTTTTACTGTTAACTGCATTGGTGCATTGTGACCCTAATAACTGTTAGGGCAGTTAGATTTAGCCCCCTTTAGGTCTAGGAACCCCCCCTAATAAAGGTTTAACCCCGTGATCACCCCCCGTCACCAGTGTCACTAAGCGATCGTTTTTTTGATCGCTGTATTAGTGTCACAGTTGACGCTAGTTAGGGAGGTAGGTATTTAGGTTTGCCGCAGCGTTTTATAGGGTCAGGGACCCCCCATATACTACCTACTAAAGGTTTTAACCCCCTGAGTGCCCCCTAGTTAACCCTTTCACCAGTGATCACCATATAACTGTTACGGGTGACGCTGGTCAGTTAGTTTATTTTTTATAGTTTCAGGGCACCCGCCGTTTATTACCTAATAAAGGTTTAACCCCCTGATCGCCCGGCGGGTGATATAAGTAAGGTTTTAGAGTCAAATAGGGTCTGCGTCGCCCCAGGCAGCGTCGGGTTAGTGCCAGTACCGCAAACACCCACGCACGCAGCATACACCTCCCTTAGTGGTATAGAATCTGAACAGATCGATATCTGATCTGATCAGATCTATACTAGCGTCCCCAGCTGTTTAGGGTTCCCAAAAACGCATTGTTAGCGGGATCAGCCCAGATACCTGCTAGCACCTGCGTTTTTCCCCCTCCGCCCAGCCCACCCAAGTGCAGTATCGATCGATCACTGTCACTTACAAAACACTAAGCACACATAACTGCAGCGTTCGCAGAGTCAGGCCTGATCCCTGCGATCGCTTACAGTTTTTTGGTAGCGTTTTGATTCAGTCGCTAACAGTCAGGAGCTTTTTTTTTTCCTGTGAGTCTCACTAGTGTACTACTAAATTTAGAGCCCAAAATGGCAAGTCAAACGTACACTAGTGAACAGGCCTACTTGTTTCTGAGCATGACAGATAGTGAAGAGGAGGTCACTCATCTGTCAGAATCAGGCTCAGAATACGACCCAGTAGACGACAGCGGCTCCATGACAGATAGCTCTGACGGCGGAGTTGTGGTCCCTGCTAAGGTCAGGCGTACCAGACCCCAAACTCCTTCTTCTGTTGTTGAGGTGCAGGAACCGCAGGTCGCTCGTAGGAGGCAGAGACGTACTAGAGCCGCTATTCCTTCTGGTGAACAGGCAAGCACCAGCGGCCTAGTACACCCTGGACGTAGTCAAACCAGCACTGCAGTATCACGTGGTGACGTGGCGAGTCCCATAAGTGCAGTTTCAGCTGGCGAGGTGGCAAGCACAAGTAGTGTCCCGCTGCCACCAAGAAGACGACAAAGACAGGCCCGTCGTGCCCATAGTGCCCTTCCTGCAGAATTTGCCAATCCTGATTGGGTGCCCACCACTTCTGCAGAACCCGTACTTCCCCCATTCACTGGCCAACCCGGTATTCAGGTGGAAACAGCTGATTTTACGTCACTTGATTTTTTTTCGCTGTTTTTCACCGAAGATCTCTATAGATCTATTGTGGACCAAACCAATTTGTACGCTGGTCAACACATCGCTGCTAATCCCCAGTTGTCCACCCTTGCCAGAGATTGGAGACCAATTACGGTCCCCGAATTTAAGATCTTTCTGGGCCTTTCCCTCATCATGGGCATAGTTAAAATGGGTACGTTGCGTTCATATTGGTCCACTGAGCCAATGTACCATATGCCCGTGTTCTCTGCCTCCATGTCCAGGGCACGATACGAACAGATTTTGCGGTTCATGCACTTCAACGACAATGAACTCTGTCGTCCTCGTGGAGACCCTGCATACGATCGGCTCTATAAAATTCGGCCCCTCATAAACCATTTCAACCAACGTTTTGCAGACTTGTTTACTCCCCATCAAGTTGTCTGCGTTGACGAGTCCCTGATTACGTTTACTGGCCGCTTGTCATTCAAACAATACCTTCCCAGCAAGCGTGCCAGATACGGGGTCAAGATGTATAAGCTCTGTGACAGGGCCACAGGCTATACATGTAAATTTATGGTTTATGAGGGCAAAGATAGCCACATAGAGCCGACAAACTGCCCTGACTACATAGGGAGCGCTGGCAAGATTGTGTGGGACTTGGTGTCACCCTTATTCGGAAAGGGGTACCACTTGTACGTGGATAATTATTACACGAGCGTGCCACTGTTTAGTCATTTGTTTGATCATCAGATTGGAGCATGTGGCACCGTGCGACCTAATCGCCGGGGCTTTCCCCAGCGGCTTGTAGAGTCTTAGGCTGGGGGAGAGAGCCTGCTTGAAGTGTAATAACTTGCTCGCTATGAAGTGGAGGGATAATAAGAATGTTTTCGTTCTTACCTCCCTTCATGCAGACACGACGGTCCAAATTACTACGGCGGCTGGTGTTGTGACGAAACCCCTCTGTGTCCACGAGTACAACCAAAACATGGGAGGGGTGGACCTCAACGACCAGTTGTTGGCGCCGTACCTAGTTGCCCGTAAGGCTAGACGCTGGTCCAAAAAAGTGTCTATTTACCTTTTCCAATTGGCTTTGCTGAACGCTCATGTGCTATACGGAGCTTCAGGACGTACTGGATCCTTCCTTAAATTCCAGGAAGAGATCATCGGAGCCCTTCTGTTTCCAGACGGTGCTCCGCCTCACATTCCCCAACCAAATGCAGTTAGCCGGCTGCATGAGCGGCATTTTATTTATGTCCTCCCGAGTACCCCTACCCAACAAGCCCCCCAAAGAAAATGTCGTGTCTGCAGAAAGCGCGGATTTAGGCGTGACACCCGCTATTATTGTCCCCGCTGTCCTGACAATCCTGGTCTTTGCATCGGTGAATGTTTTGAACGCTACCATACACTAGTTGAGTATTAGCGTAGGGTACAGCATTGCACAGACTAGGCACACGTTCTCAAGAATGCCATCGCATTTTGAGACCAAAACCGATGGAACCGTTACAACAGTTCTGTTAGAACTGTTACAGTTACAAACAAAAGTTTAAAAAAAAAAAGTAAAAAATAAAACAAAAAAAATATAAAAAAAAAAAAAAAACAAAAATAGTTGTTGTTTTATTGTTCTCTTTCTCTCTATTCTCTCTCTATTGTTCTCCTTTTTACTGTATTCTATTCTGCAATGTTTTATTGTTAACCATTTTTTTTGTTTTCAGGTACGCCATTCAGTTGCAGCGCGGATTTATCTATCTTGACAGCAACAGCGTTTGCTCCCACGATACATAAAGCCGTGACTCCAACGCTGTAGGAGGTGATTTCACCACCACAGTTAAAAAAAAAGAGCATATATGCCGAAGCATGGGGGCAGCAGAGGGCGGAGGAGCGATTTGCTCCTAATGCCGCCTACATACGGTTGAAATTCCGACGGAGGCTTGCCCATGGAAAATTCCGACCGTGTGTACGCGGCATAACTTTTTTGCGGGAGGATGCCCCCATGCTTCGGCATATATATATTTTAGGCACAGGTTGCATTAAAAAATGTTTTATTTTTTACTATGTTTTTTTTGGTATTTGCTTTGCAGGTATGGTAAATCTTACTGTTATACTGTAATGTTACTTTGTTTTATTGTTAACCATAATTTGCTTAGCAGGTACGCCATTCAGCTGCAGCGCGGATTTATTTATCTTGGCAGCAACAGCGCTTGCTCCCACGATACATAAATCCGTGACTCCAGCGCTGTTGGAGGTGATTTCACCACCACAGTTAAAAACAAAATGGTGCATGTATGCCCATCATTAGAAGTGGGTGGATGAAGGGAGGTTCTAATGGTGGGCATACCCACCGATCAATCTTTTTTTTTCGTTCAGCCCACAGGCTGCATGAAAAAAAAGATTACAATATATGCCAAACAAGGGCCAGCAACGTACTGGTATGTTGCTGGACTTTGAGTGGTTATACCAGAATGATGCCGGCAGGATTAGGCATTATCTTGGTATCATTCTTTTCAGCCAGCGGTCGGCTTTCATGTAAAAGCAATCCTAGTGGCTAATTAGTCTCTAGACTGCTTTTACAAGCAGTGGGAGGGAATGCCCCCCCCTCCCACCGTCTTCCATGGTTTTCTCTGGCTCTCCTGTCCCAACAGGGAACCTGAGAATGCAGCCGGTGGTTCCGCCAGCTGACCATAGAGCTGATCAGAGACCAGAATGGCTCCAATCATCTCTATGGCCTAAGAAACCGGAAGCTACGAGCATTTCATGACTTATATTTCGCCGGATATAATCAGCGCCATTGGGAAATTGGGAAAGTATTTTATCACACCGATCTTGGTGTGGTCAGATGCTTTGAGGGCAGACGACAGATCTAGGGTCTAATGGACCCCAATTTTTTCAAAAAAGAGTACCTGTCACTACCTATTGCTATCATAGGGGATATTTACATTCCCTGAGATAGCAATAAAAATGATAAAAAAATATATATAAATGAAAGGAACAGTTGAAAAATAAAATAAAAAAGCAAAATCAATAATAATAAAAAAAAAAAAAAAAAAAAAAAGCACCCCTGTCCCCCCCTGCTCTCGCGCAAAGGCGAACGCAAGCGTCGGTCTGGCGTCATATGTAAACAGCAATTGCACCATGCATGTGAGGTATCACTGCGAAGGTCAGATCGAGGGCAGTAATTTTAGCAGTAGACCTCCTCCGTAAATCTAAAGTGGTAACCTGTAAAGGCGTTTAAATGCTTTTAAAAATGTATGTAGTTTGTCACCGCTGCACGTTTCTGCGCAATTTTAGAGCATGTCGTGTTTGGTATCTATGTACTCGGCCTAAGATCTAATTTTTTATTTCATCAAATATTTGGGCAAGATAGTGTGTTTTAGTGCATTAAAATTTAAAAAAGTGTGTTTTTTCCCAAAAAAATGCGTTTGAAAAATCGCTGCGCAAATACTGAGTGAAAAAAAAAAATGAAACACCCACCATTTTAATCTGTAGGGCCTTTGCTTTAAAAAAATATATATTGTTTGGGGGTTCAACGTAATTTTCTTGCAAAAAAAAAATTATTTTCTCATGTAAACAAAAAGTGTCAGAAAGGGCTTTGTCTTCAAGTGGTTAGAAGAGTGGGTAATGTGTGACATAAGCGTCTAAATGTTGTGCATAAAATTCCAGGACAGTTCAAAACACCCCCAAATGACCCCATTTCGGAAAGTAGACACCCCAAGCTTTTTGCTGAGAGGCATGTCGAGTCCATGGAATATTTTATATTTTGACACAAGTTGCGGGAAAAATAATAATTATTATTTTTTTTTTTTTTTTTTTTGCACAAAGTTGTCACTAAATGATATATTGCTCAAACATGTCATGGGCATATGTGGAATTACACCCCAAAATACATTCTGCTGCTTCTCCTGAGTACGGGGATACCACATGTGTGGGACTTTTTGGGAGCCTAGCCACGTACGGGGCCCCAAAAACCAAGCACCACCTTCAGGATTTCTAAGGGTGTGAATTTGTGAATTCACTCCTCACTGCCTATCACAGTTTCAGAGGCCATGGAATGCCCAGATGGCACAAAATACCCCCAAATGACCCCATTTTGGAAAGTAGACACCCCAAGCTATTTGCTGAGAGGTATGGTGAGTATTTTGGAGATCTCGCTTTTTTTCACAAAGTTTTTAAAATTGAAAAAAAAAAAAAAAAAAAAAATTTTTTTTCTTTTCTTTCTTCATTTTCAAAAAAAAATGAGAGCTGCAAAATACTCACCATGCCTCTCATAAAATAGCTTGGGGTGTCTACTTTCCAAAATGGGGTCATTTGGGGGGGGTTTTGTGCCATCTGGGCATTTTATGGCCTTCAAAACTGTGATAGGTAGTGAGGAGTGAAATCAAAAATTTACGCCCTTAGAAATCCTGAAGGCGGTGCTTGGTTTTCGGGGTCCCGTACACGGATAGGCTCCCAAAAATTCCCACACATGTAGTATCCCCATACTCAGGAGAAGCAGCAGAATATATTTTGGGGTGTAATTCCACATATGCCCATGGCATGTGTGAGCAATATATAATTTAGTGACAACTTTGGGCAAAAAAAAAAAAAAAAAAAAAAAAAAAAAGTTTGTAATTTTTCCCGCTACTTGTGGCAAAATATAAAATATTCCATGGACTCAACATGCCTCTCAGCAAATAGCTTGGGGTGTCTACTTTCCAAAATGGGGTCATTTGGGGGGGTTTTGTGCCATCTTGGCATTTTATGGCCTTCAAAACTGTGATAGGTAGTGATAGGTAGTGAGGAGTGAAATCAAAAATTTACGCCCTTGGAAATCCTGAAGGCGGTGCTTGGTTTTCGGGGTCCCGTACACAGATAGGCTCCCAAAAAGTCCCACACATGTGGTATCCCCGTACTCAGAAGTAGCAGCAGAATTTATTTTGGGGTGTAATTCCACATATGCCCATGGCATGTGTGAGAAATATATCATTTAGTGACAACTTTGGGCAAAAAAAAAAAAAAAAAAAAAAAGTTTGTCATTTTTCCCGCTACTTGTGGCAAAATATAAAATATTCCATGGACTCAACATGCCACTCAGCAAATAGCTTGGGGTGTCTACTTTCCAAAATGGGGTCATTTGGGGGGGTTTTGTGCCATCTTGGCATTTTATGGCCTTCAAAACTGTGATAGGTAGTGATAGGTAGTGAGGAGTGAAATCAAAAATTTACACCCTTAGAAATCCTGAAGGCGGTGCTTGGTTTTCGGGGTCCCGTACACGGATAGGCTCCCAAAAAGTCCCACACATGTGGTATCCCCGTACTCAGAAGAAGCAGCAGAATTTATTTTGGGGTGTAATTCCACATATGCCCATGGCATGTGTGAGAAATATATCATTTAGTGACAACTTTTTGTAAACATTTTTTTTTTTTTTTTTTTTGTCATTATTCAATCACTTGGGACAAAAAAATAAAATATTCAATGGGCTCAAAATGCCTCTTAGCAATTTCCTTAGGGTGTCTACTTTCCAAAATGGGGTCATTTGGGGGGGTTTTGTACTTCCCTGCCATTTTAGCACCTCAGGAAATGAGATAGGCAGTCGTAAACTAAAAGCTGCGTAAATTCCAGAAAATGTACCCTAGTTTGTAGACGCTATAACTTTTGCGCAAACCAATAAATATACGCTTATTGACATTTTTTTTACAAAATACATGTGGCTGAATACATTTTGGCTTAAAAGTATGACTAAAATTGAGTTTATTGGATTTTTCTTATAACAAAAAAGTAGAAAATATCATTTTTTTTCAAAATTTTCGGTCTTTTTCCGTTTATAGCGCAAAAAATAAAAATCGCAGAGGCAATCAAATACCATCAAAAGAAAGCTCTATTTGTGGGAAGAAAAGGACGCAAATTTCGTTTGGGTACAACATTGCATGACCGCGTAATTACCAGTTAAACCAGTGCAGTGCGAAATTGTAAAAAGTCCTCTGGTCTTTAGGCTGCATAATGGTCCGGTCTGAAAGTGGTTATACATACATGGAGCGGGGGGGGGGGGGGGGACCAGCAAACATCCATTCGGTCAGTGACCTTAAAGAGGGTTTACTTCCTCTTTAAGGTTACAAAAAATAAACACTACTGATAATTAGCATTACAAAACATACAAAAAACAATAACATGGAAGAAAAAAAACACCTGATAGAATATATATATAACCCTCAATGCGTTTTGTAAAAGCAGAAGGTTTTTTATCTTAATGCATTCAAAAAGTATTCTTTGTGCAGCAGCCCCCCTCAGCCCCCCCTAATACTTACCTGAGCCCATCTCTATCCAGCAAAGTTGTACTGATTGGCTGATTGTACTAATTGGCTGAGACAGCAGCGTGGCACCATTGGCTCCTGCTGCTGTCAATCAAAGTCAGTTAGCCAATGAGGAGAGAAAGGGGTGGGGCAACAGCACCGTGTCTGAATGGTCACACGGAGCTGCAGGTCGGATACCCCCATAGCAAGCTGCTTGATGTAGGGGGACTCAACAGGAGGGAGGGGCCAGGAGCACCGAAGAGGGACCCAGAGAAGAGTAGGATCTGGGTTGCTCTGTGAAAAACTGCTGCATAGAGCAGGTAAGTATAGAGAGGATTGTTATTTTTAAAGAAAAAAAAGAGACTTTAGTATCACTTAAGTGTTTAAATAGAGATGTCTAGGCTTCTAGATTCCAAAATGCATTAACATTTTCCTTCACAATATATCCTCCTATCTTTATTTTCCTTGTCTCTACAGTATATCCTCAGGGCCTCATTGACCTACCCGTCTGTCCATGTATTATCATATTGTTAGACTTTAAGATATAATAAAACCAATGCCTATTCTTATTTTAATGAATTCATTAGAAATTGACAGATGTGGGTATATATTGTATCAGGGGTGGGGATTTTTTTATCTAATTTTGTTTGTATATTTTACACAAATAATTTGTAGTGTTCATTTTTGTGAGGTACATTTTAGTAATGTAAATTCCTCATGTTGTTTTTGCCAATGGTAACCTTGTATGCATTGTATACATTACCTATACAGATTGTTGGATTGAACCTGTGTATAGCTGCACCTGTGTTTGTATGCATTTTTATATATACGCTTACTTACCGTATATACTCGAGTATAAGCCAAGTTTTTCAGCACATTTTCCTGTGCTGGAAATGCCCCCCTCGGCTTATACTGAGTCAAGCACTTTTCTGCAGCAGAAATTAAATTTTCTGACCCGACTTTGGGGTCCTGCATCTCGGGGCCACAAATTCAGTTCAGAAAATGTCATTCTCTGCTGCAGAAAAGTGCTTGACATTTTCCGACCCGAATTTGGGGCCCCATGTCTCAAGGACACTTGGTGCTAGGAACCCCATCTTTGTGTATGTTGTAGTTCTAGGTCCACTGGGTTGGCATACCAAATTTGGGGTTCATAGTACCAAGTGGCCCTGAGATGCGGGGCCCCAAAATCAGTCAACTATGTCCATCTGCAGTAATGTCATTTCAGGACCCTTTGAGTCCAGAGACCCCAAATTTTCGCTGCAGCTATGGAGCATTTAGGAACCCTTAACTACCAAGTTTGAAGTTTGGGGGACCTATGGCTGCAAATGGGCACAGTGAGGCATGCAAATGGTCACAGTGAGGCTGCAAATGGGCATTTTTGACCCTCTTTACCACTTACAGTAGCTGCGCATTTCTCACCCTAGGCTTATATTCGAGTCAATACGTTTTCCCAGTTGTTTGTGGTAAAATTAGGTGCCTCTGCTTATATTTGGGTCAGCTTATACTCGAGTATATACAGTATATACTTGTACATGGTATATGTTTTTGCCTTTGCTCATGGGGATATGCAGCCGGTCCACACATTTTGGTGAATTTTTTCACTGAGTTGTCACTCATGTGCAGGCGAATAAAGCTCTCAACAGTGCCTCACTTAAATTGATCTTTTGAACAAGGCTAATTGGTCTTATTCCTGTTCTGACTCATTTTAATTACTTGGTGTATACCATCAGGGTTGCCAACCACCAGTAAATTTACGACAGTTTGTAAAAATCTGTGATTGTTTAACAACTGCCAGTAAATATCAGGGGCTGATATTTTCATGCGCTGTTGACATTTTAAGTGTAAATCAAGCAAATTACTTTGTTATAGGTATTTCCAGTGCTACCATATCATGTTTATACTGTTCAAATATTCACTGTGTTAGTTTTCAGAGTTCTGTCATTTCTCAGGTTGCCAGTAAAAAAGCACTCCAGAAAAAATGTTTAGTCTGCCCGTTCCCCACAAACGGGCACATAGATATGTAAATGTAGGGTACCTAGGTACAAAAACGTTCATTGTGCTACACATTACACTGAAGGGCACTGATGAGGAGGCACTGATAAAGCTGCACTAATAAGCTGCATTGATGGGCACTGATAGGCGGCACTGATGGGCACTGATTGGAAGAACTGATGAGAACTGATTGGCAGCACTGATTGACACTGATAGGCAGCACTGATGGGCAATGTTGGGGCTGCACTAATAATCAGGACAGTGATCATCAGTGCCCTGATTATTAGTGTAGATGTCCCCTTTCACACTAGCTGGTTGCTGGCTCTCTCCTCTCCTTGCGCTGTGACAGCATAAGGAAATGAATGCTAATAACCGGCAAGTGTGTTTACATTGTGATCAGATGTGATTGGACACAGCTGATCACGTGGTGAAATTTTCCACATTTTGTCATTTTACAACTAAAAACGTAAATATATTTTATTGGGATTGTATGTGATAGACCAACACAAAGTCGCACATAATTGTGAAGTGGAAGGAAAGTGATAAATGGTTTTCAAATTACTTTACAAATAAATCTGAAAAGTGTGGCGTGCATTTGTATGGGCAAAAATGCCCATTTGTATGCCCAAAAAGACTTGCAGCTGTAATTGCAGTGAAAGGTGGTTCTACAAAGTGTGGACAAAAAAAATTGGGAAACCATTTATCATTTCCCTTCCACTTCACAATTGTGTACCACTTTGTGTTGGTCTATCACATAAAATCCCAATAAAATGCATTTATGTTTTTGGTTGTAACATGACAAAATGTGGAAAATTTCAAGGGGTGTGAATTCTTTTTCAAGGCACTGTATGCTTTGAAACTGTAATATTGATCCTTTTTTTGCCTACTAAATCATTAACCTGGCACAAGCATTAGGACTTACAGTCTGCATGCTTGTTCTTCTAGTAGTGAAACTAAAAACAGGTTGTCTTCCAAGAGCCAGCACCCATAAAACAAAGCAGCAGTAGCACCTACCAAATTTCTTTGCTCACACACTCACTTTATGTACTCTGTAGAATAAAGCTGCCTATGCAAAGCATCAACAAAACAAACAACACAACCACTTTAAGCATTGCTTGCAACAAATTATCCTAAAAATTGCCACAAATTGCCCAAAAATGATGTACAAGCCAGCGGGTGGATCAAACGGCATTCTTGTTATTACCCTCCTGCCCCTCTCTGTCAGTACTGAGGTCAGGTTGGCTGCATGGGGCAGTGAAAATTAAGAAGAAGAAATGCTGGTCAGTAGCAGTGTGCAAAAATTAGCTTTGAAAGAATAAATCACCTCTAATGTTGGGTGTCTTACGTGGGTGGCTGTTGCTGCAATATATAAAGCTATTAGTTTTGTTTTTAAAAATTAAAAGGGGGTGCCTCGAGAATTTTAAAGCCTTGACTGAAAAAAGGTTGAGAAACACTTGTGTAGACATTTATAAACATCCTAAAAGATCTCTTTGTACAAAAGGGAAAAAGCATACGCCATAGGGTTGATTTACTAAAACTGGTCTGGTGCAGCGGTGCATGGTAGCCAATCAGGTTTTAACTTTTGTTCAATTAAGCTTTGACAATAAAACCTGGAAGCTGATTGGTTCCTATGTAGAGCTGCACCAGATTTTGCCCAGTTTTAGTAAATTAGCCCCCATGCGTGTGTTGAATCCATCTACTGGCTGAATTGGGGACAAACAGGTCCAGGTAGTACAAAGGGTATTTGATAATGAGATGTCGGACCTTTCACCTATGGTCACCTTTTAAATTTTTGGACATTAATTTAGATTTTAGAAAATTAAAGAGTATGTGTACATGGCTGAAACTAATGGTTCCTAGCCTCTATAGCATTTTCAAATACACCATATAGCCTTTGTTCCCACTAGTTATATTTTAAAATACTTCAAAATGGTTACTAATTTTAACAAGAATTTCACAAATATCGCATTTATCCCCAAACCCTATCTTTTAGCAGACAAATAAAAATAGGTCAATGTACTTGTATGAACAGTTTGAAGATAAAACAGCAATTTTCAGTAAAATGGAAAAGTGTGCTATTAATATAAAACAACCTTACATCTATTTTCTCATATGGGAACATTTCTCTTCTGATCAGTCATACTAATCCACCAGCATAATGCATAATAAAAGGAAATGATTTCCATACATATATTTTAATCTTGGTAAAAGAAAGCTGATACAGCACAATAACCTGGCAGTTATATTAAAATTCATAGCATGATTCCCTTTGAACAGACACAGCTTCAACAGCTGAATGCATATGTTAAACTACATTTGACCTCATCCCACTCTTTTTCATTATAAGAAATATTACAGTTTGTATTATTTATGTAGAAAATTACATATAATACCTTGAACTTTATCTTTAATGTTGGCACTAGCTAAAAGTGGCGCTATCCACAACGTAAGAATATAACAATGGCTGTACTAGACTAAGCTGCTGGTATAAGGCTGTAGACAGGAAAACAAACTACAAGCAGATAAAAAGTGAAAAAAGCACAGTCCTGTACATTGCACGGGCTTTAAATATATATAAAAAACAATATGTCCTTTACTCATTACCATGGCTACAAGCCCATACATCAAGGCTGGTGTAGACCATTAGCATGGTACCCTTTATATATCAATTAATCTTCAGTCCCAAACAAAGTTTCTCTTCTCCATCTCCAAAAAGCAAAATGAAAAAGACAAGGGAACAAATGCTCCCTTTACCTTCAGTTTCTGGATAGATCCTGAGGAAATACTAAGCTAAGGAACACTTAAAAAACACTGGTGAATTCACGCTGTTCTGTGACCATTGCAGCATGTATGGTAATTGGCATACATAGGTGTAAATGAGCCCCTTCTCCTTTTCAACTTCACATTAAACTATAGCACATAGATGTGAACCAGTCCCACAGGAAAGAATGGGGTTTTCTAAATTCAAATGCATCGTCATACAGCAAAATGTCTGAGTTTTGCTGCATTAAAACAGACAAAAGATGAATAGGCCTTTTCCATACAGGTGCATTGAGCTGAATTTATCAACACAGGATTAAGGAAAAGACAGATGGAAAACAATTGTTCTCTAGGTGTCCTGTTCACACCATACATGTGCATTGGTGTGCATTTTGTAAAAGATGTGCTGCAGTGCATAAAGCTCACTTAAATTTTGTTTTATTTTAAAGTTAAAAAAAAAAAAAATAATCACTGTAATGTTTGACATTAGCGCATCACACTGCCCTTAGTCAATGTACACAAGAACTTTAGCATAACACGCATGGGCCAGTGTGAATGGGCCCATAGGCAACTTTAGTTTAAGTAAATATACAGTATTCATATAGTCCTCACCAATGACTAAAAATGTACAGGTGATCTGGCCTACAGCATCTCCAAATCACTCATTGACCCACTGCAGTGATCCAATGACAAACAGCCACTCCATCAACCTTATGTTCCCAAATGTTATTAGCTCTGTGTCCAGAGGAGAGACAGTGTTACAGGATGCTCAAAAACAGCACCAAAAATCACTCTGCCCATTAGCATTTTGAAGTATCTTTGCCTATGCCAAATACTAATGTAGTACTGTGTAGGCTGGATGGACATACACCTTGATACCTTCTGCCCATCGTACAGGCTAGTAGTGAACCTTTAAGCCAAAACTGGCAATCTGTAGAAGTGAACCTGGATTATTTTCACTCTCTCTGAGGCAGCAGGCCTAGGAGGCAATGACTGGATCTCTCAAACACATATGCTCTCCAGGCAAAGCTTAGTAGAGAATAAGCCTTGTAGAAGGTCCTCCCAAGTATTTTTCCCTTCGTCGACCCACATTACTGGCACAAACCTTCTTGTGATTTACTGTAAATAATAAACCCACAACACTGTATCTTCTCACTCAACTGAAGAACTCTTTCCAAGAATAGGAAAACAATGTCCTGGGCTTAGGGAAACCAGAAGATACCTAGATCTAAATAACAATCAGAGTTCAGATTGGCTTAAGCCTAGCTGCAAACACTACATTTAGGATATGGATGCTCCAACTCAAGGAGGGATTCCTACAAATATATACAGTATATATAGACATGAAATATAAATAAAATAAAATATGTAAATTCAGATTCTGACAGCAAATAGATTAGTGTCCAACTGCCAGTGCCAGTTTACCAAATAGGGAGAATAGTAATTTGCCTATGGGCCCTATTTGCCTATGGGCCCTATGCCGTCTAAGGGCCTCGTGACTACAGACCAAATGAAGATTTCTTAAATTGTTTACTAAAGATTAAAAAAAAAATCAACTCAAACAAATTAAAACTTTACATTAAATACAGAGAAAAAATATTAATATTATGTACTCAATAACAACTTAAAGTACATAAACCATAGACATCAGGTTCACAATACAGTTTGCCTCCTAAATGATCATGTTCTTTCAGCTGTCAGTTTATAAACAAGAATCTTACAGAAAGGATTTGGCTGCCTTGGGGCCTCCACAAAGTTTAATCCAGCACTGCCAACTGGAAATCCTCTTCAATTGCCAATGGACAATAAAACGTTTGTGAGACCAAGAAGTCTCCACCATAGGGTATATGAAGCAGAAAGAAGAGATCCCCATGGGGCATAACCATCTGTGAAACATTGAACTTGAAACATTATAAAATGTCACCAAATACACTTACAAATAAAATGATGGCGCATCTGGTCCTCATGGAAGCAACACAACACCAGTCTTCTTTCTTGTGTGCATGTGTCCCTAGGTGTATGATGACATCAAAATAATCATGGCTTCTTAGAAAATGTTCAAATTTTCTAATTGCCTGGGTCAGTGAGTGTTAGACCTCACACGAGGCTACACCAAGAGACAAATTACCAGTGGCTCCTGTGGGGGTAACACTACATGTACAAAGCCTAAATAGAATGGGTGTATCTCTTTATAATGCTACAAAATTCATATTGTGGTATGGACAGTTAAAAATATACAAATCTTAACACATAATGTAATAGAGTTTAGGTTTATTTGTAAATCTGCGGTGCTGGTTTTGCAATTTTTCACATAACAGATACTAACGAAGGCTTCAGTCATATGAGCAAGAGAATCTACTGATCAGAAAGGCCTCTCTAGTGTATAAGAAGACACTGTAATCACTGCCCCTGTTCTTAATAGGTTATTGGAAGCATGGTACAGGAAGCATTGATTAGTGTCTGCCTATGCTCAGAAAAAGACAGCCCCAATTAATAGGCTTCCCTGCTAGGTGAAATCTTTAAAGACAAGGCAGCAAAATGAAGGTGAGGAAATATTTTCCTTGCAGGTAAAGTTGAGCGTTTTGGAAAATTTATATTCTGAAATAGAAAATAGAACATTTAAAGAAAACCTTTACTATGATACACATGGAGGTGTCCGTAGCTAAACTCTCTTGTTTTAAACCCAAGTGTAGTCAAAATAAAAAATAAAAAAATGAGCACAAGAGACGTGACTTACCATTAATGCGATGTGCCTATTGCGCTGCTGGCTCCTGATGTCCTTGAAATATTCCTCTGGCAATGCCTCACCCCCACCACTGTAACCTTCTATTGCTGTGGGGGCTGAGGGAGCTGTCATTTGCACTTATTAAAGTGGTTGTAAAGGCACAAGGTTTTTGTACCTTCATGCATTCTATGCATGAAGGTAAATAAACCTTCTGTGTTAAGCAGCCCCCCCAGCCCCCCTCCAATACTTACTTGAGCCCGTCTCCATCCAGCAATGTCCATGAGAGCCTTGCCTTCCAGAGGACTCGCACTTCTGAATGGCTTTTGAATGGAACAAAATTGAATGTATGCACAAAGCCATGTGTCAGAAGCATGCCTGCTTGGGTCCTCCCATTGCAAGCTACTTGCTGTGGGGGCACCCGGCAGGAGGGAGGAGCCAGGAGCGCCAGTAAAGGACCCAAGAAGAGGAGGATCAGGACTGCTCTGTGCAAAATCACTGCACAGAACAGGTATGTATGATATGTTTGTTATTTTAAAAACCCAGCTTCCACTATTCACAGAGGCCGGTTAAGAGCCCTGCATTCAAAAACTGTGTTTTCTTTATAGAAATTGTAGTAAGCCTTATATGAATGGCAGAGCTGAGTTGGAAGGGCTGGCATAGTCATGCACTCTTGATGAGTGCAAATTACAGCTTCCTCAGTTCTATTATGCACCAATAGACTACGGCAGCTGGCAGCTTTGAGGAGGATTTCCAGAAAACCAGGAGCCAACAGCACAAGGGACTTATTAATTGTAAGTCATGTTTCTTGTGCTGACTTTTGCTTTTTTATTTTTTATTTTAACTACACTTAGACCCCTTTCATACTTGGGCGGTGCGGGCATTAGCAGTAAAGCGCCACTAGTTTTAGAATCGATTTACCGCTGTTATAGCGGCACTTTGACGTCGCTAGCGGGGCACTTTTAACCCCCCAGAAGGGGTTAAAAACACTCGCTTAGCGCTGCTTCAAACCACGTTTAAGGCGCTTTGAAAGTGGCGCCCATTCATTTCAATTGGCATGGGCGGTGGAGGAGCGGTGTATACACCGCTCCTCCACTGCCCCAAAGATGCTGCTTGCAGGACTTTTTTTCCTGTCCTGCAAGCACACCGCCCCAGTGTGAAAGCACTCAGGCTTTCACACTGGGGCTGCAGAAGAGGCAGTTTACTGTAAAGCCGCCTCAGTGTGAAAGGGGTCTTAGGCTTTAAAACACAGAGTCATAGACAAGTAAACAGATAACGATTTCTGGCTGTATTCTGACTTTCCTGATCTGCATACAGGTTCTGGGTCAGTGATTCAACATATTAAAGCCAAAGGCAATAGTCTGACAACTAGCATTTTCAGAAGTGGTATTCCCCATCTTTCTCATAAGAAATGTTGCTTTAAATTAGGTTATTTGGTTTAACAAGCCAAAACATAGCAAAATAATGATTACAGCCTCTCTCCTTTCTTAGCCTTTTTTTGCATTCTATATACACACAGTGTGTGATATGCCAATACTTTAATCAGTAGTAGAAGAAAAGGGGTCACAGCAGTTGTATCTGTCTTCCCTACAATATTAACTCAAGTGTAACACATTAAAACAAAGAAAATCACATTACGTGGAGGGGTGCTGTCATTATATTGTCCCTTACAGAGTTCTGAAGGAAGGTTACAAATTGGCAAAGGCACATTTCTCTGTGCATTCCCTATACTTAATCCCATTGTTTATTTCACATGACCAAGTGTGGGGGGGGTTCATAGAGGAGCTTGATTACTACAGCTAGTACCTCTGCTTTGTTTTAATGTAATGGTTATATAGCAAGTGCTATTGTGGGCAGAAAAAAAGGATGCCCAGATGTCAACAAATGTAAAATAGGGCTCTGAGATCAATCTCATATATCTCAACCTCATATATGACCGAGAGACACTTTTCATAATTGTATACCACAGGGACCACTAATAGGACATAGTAGGTATGTAAGGTTGAATAAAGAGAATGGTCCATCCAGTTCAACCTGTGTAGGTGTACGTGTGTCAGTGTCGATAATCATTTCCCATATTCCTGTATAAACATGCTCCGCAGCTTCCCTTATAACAGGTAAGGCCCCTTTCACACATGCATTAGATCAGTTCAGTCACGTTTTTTTATCATCAGTTGTTGTCAGTAAACATCAGTTTTCATCCATTTTCATTTCCGTTTTTCGTCCGTTTACGTCCGTTTTTCATCCGATTACGTCCGTTTTTCATCAGTTTTTTATCGTTTATGTCCGTTTTTTTATTCGTTTTTTTTTAAAAACAGTTTTTCATGAATTATGGGAATTTTTTTGATGAAAAACGGATGTCAGCGGATTTTTTTTTAAAAACAAAATAGGGTCTTCTTCCGTTCAGAAAAACGGACCTGAACGGATAGACCCTAGATCTTTCCTCTGCCCTCAAAGCATCTGACCACACCAAGATTGGTGTGATAAATTGATAACGGACGTTAGCGGATGATCATCCGCTAACGTCCGCTATCCCATAGACCTTTATTTAGGTTGTAATATGGGGGTACCTGACCTATAAAACTATTTATGAACCTATATAAAACATGGCGGTTTAAAATAAAAAAAAAATGGTTACCTAGCGACACAATGCAGCGATCAGAAAAACGATCGCTTAGTGACACTGGCAAAAGGGGGTGAAGGGGTTAACTAGGGGCAATCAGGGGGGTTAAACCTTTATTAGGGGGGGTAGGGGGCTACCTAGGACCTAAAACTAACTGCCCTGACAGTTATTACAGTCACACTGACATCACTTCCGCCTTCCTGTCTATACTATAGACAGGAAGGGGAAGCTTTTCATTCGCCAGGAGCGATCGCGAGGGGTGGCCAGAAACCACTGGCCGTCCCCTCGTCCCGGATCGCTCCTGAAGCGATGCCGACCGTCCCCGCCGGCGGAGGGGGGTCCGATCGGACCCCCCAACCGCCTAAAGAATGGCACGTACAGGTACGTGGTTCTGCCTGTACGTGCCATTCTGCCGACGTATATCTACATGGGGCGGTCGGCAAGTGGTTAACGGACGTTAGCGGATGATCATCCGCTAACGTCTGCTATCCCATAGACAAGCATTAATGTCCGTTTTCATCCGTAAACGGACGTATGAAAAAACGGACGAACGGTCCGCATGTGTGAAAGGGGCCTAAAAGAATGAGGGGGCTTAATTTGCAACATTACCTTTTAATGTAACTGCAATCTCTGAGCACCAAAGTTGGGAAACATTGTTCTAAATATAGAATTAACAAATTCTTTGAATCTAGAACTAGAGAGGGCCTCTGACTAGATAAAATAGGATAACGCATACAGACTACCCTTTTTTGGACCTGTCAACATTTTAAAAACACTGGAAATGTTAACACATTTTTATAACTAATGCTAAAGTGAAACTTTAATCACCATTATAATGACTTATTATTAATAATTATTATTAGAAACAATATGGTAAAATAAAATGAAACTATATTAAAACACCAGAAAAAAAATGTATACACTTGTTTTGAAAACGCCATTCTGTGATCCACACCCATTCAGGATGCCAGTTCCAGATCAGAGCTGAGAACTCAGTCTACATTGCAATCTTGGATGCAAATAAAATACCAAAAAGGCTCAGCATCCCCTGCAGACTTTTGGCAAATGTGACTGGCAATTATGTGCCACAATGACAGGTTTGCTTCACCTACCCCTTTGTCCTGATAGATCTGCCCTGACCTGGTCACATTCAGACTACAAGCATACCTGCTCACTGACCAGTTGATTGAACATGGTGGACAAGTGACCCCAAAAAACATAATTTCAACAACTATATTTTCCAGGTATCAACCATTAGTTTTACAGAGATTTCAGATGAACTCTGATTCTGTGCTGAAAAATGCAGACAATAGTTTTCTGTGTCCTCGTGTTGATCAGATGCAAAGAAACACAGGCCTCCGAACATAGACGTTAAGGCCTGGTTCACACCTATGCACTTTTTAGTGCATTTTCAGCTTTGAAGAAACACACTACAGCGCATTTAACATGGTTTCCTATGGGTCACATTCACATCTATGCATTTTATGGAAAGGGACTTTTTTTCTGGTTTTTGCTTCCATAGACTTCAATGGATCAAAAACGTGTATTGAAAAACACAAAATGCACCTGGGATATGCAAACTGCAACCTGCATATGTGTGAACCAGGCCTAACTAACTAAAGGCAAATAGGCTGTTCATTTAACAAGGGAAATTGCACGTTGTAAGGAAATTGTTCACATAGCTTAATGAATGTAGTGAAAAGTCAGCTTGCAAAGAATACCCAACCACGTGCAAGGGGAAAAAAAAAAACAAATTTTTGCTTGCACATGCTTGCATTTTTCCCTCGCAAAGTGAACAGACTTTTTGTCTTTAGTAAATCATCCCCATGGCATGAACAAGTCTTTAAGAGACTCACTAGTGCAATTTAAAGCATGCTTTATCAGCAAAAACAGGTAAATAAAGGATTGTGCATAATTATTTTGGGGTGTTTAACTCGTGTTACAATACTAAGTATAGTCTTTTGTTTAAAAATGTGGCGGACATTTCCACTTTAAGAGTCAGATGTTCTATTTAAAACAACCTGTCCTGAATATGTATTTGGGATTATCGATCTGCAGAACAACACATGAACAATGTCAAAATGTTAATGAGGTCTCCTAAGGGATATTACTCAGTAAGACCTCAATGGCAGGTGGTCAATATGTTGGAGTAGAAAGTAGCAAGAAGACAAATCATTATCTTTGTTTCTGGAGTGTAAATAGCTTTTAGTTTTATAGGTGTACGGGATACAAAATGATATCATAGGATTTCCATTAGCGCTACAAAGAATTATTGATAGACATAAATATTCCAATTTTCTTTTTGTACAGACATAAAGCCAAATCAAATTAATCATGTCAGTATGAAGCATTCCACAAAAAGAAGCAAAACCAGGATAAAAAAAAAAAAAAAAAATAGACAACATTCTCACCGCTATGTTGGAGATGTGGATCAGAACCCGGCATCATACTACACATTTGGTGGCTGTGCGTGCACAAAGGTACAATCATTCTGGAAAGACGTGCATGACCACATCACAAGGATTACCACCAACGCTCTGTACTTTACTCTCTCGCAATACATCCTTCACTACTCTTTCCTCCCCAGATTGACTTACCACAGTTCATTAGCCATGCATCTTGTTAACACGGCTAAACGCTGCATCCCTATTAAATGGGGCAATACTATGCCACCATCAATTGTGGAATGTTTTTTTCATATAAGACAAACCGCGAAAATTGAAGAATTAATCAATATTGCGCAAGACACACCGACTAAATTTACTGGGCAAACTGGTTTCAGCTCAAAGACTCATCAGAATATTCACTACTCCATTCTAATCCTACATAAGTGGTGTAGCAAGCCCCATGTGCAATAAGGACTGTATAGATCCTGTGGGAGGCGGAGGGCATCCATCCATCCAACTCATAGACTCTGAATCCTTCCCTCTATTTGTCTCTCCCTTCACCGTAACCTCCCCTTAAACCCATCCCCACCTCTATTCTATGCCTTCTTCTCTACCCCCTCATTTCCCCTCTCACCTCCCCCCACCCCATCTCCAATGACCCCCATTAGAGTGCTGTAATCATTCTCCTTAGGTCCCTTACACGTACCAATGACCACTTTAGACATAAACAAGGTGCAACCTATACCGTTCTCCACAACCTGGTTTAACTGTTACATTTACAGTTAGATATTTCATAGGAAGACTTCATATGTAATCCCAGTTATCTTACACAGTTGATACTTAATTATATGATTGTTATGTAGACTTAAGTAGCCTGCATGTTCTCCTCTTGGAACAGGCCTTACGGATGGACCGATAGCTCCGACTACTAGTTAAAAGAGAAGTATGGGAATTTTTTTTCCCCTAATCATACTTACCTAGGTGGATGCAGCATCGGTCCGATGCTGCATCTGTCACCCACCGCCTCCGCACTGAGAACCAAGCCATGGAACACCGTCAATGGCTCGGTTCTCTCAGCTCCCCGAGCAGAGAGTTGCTGACTGTCAATCAGCAGCTCTCTTGCTCTGCTCCTCCACGCTTACTGGAGCACTGACCTGTGGAGGGGGTGGGGATCGGCTGTCTCAGCGGCTCACTGAGAGGCTGAGACGACCATCAGTCCAGGCACCTGGCGGATCCAGACTTCCAGAGTCGGGATGATGCCGTGTCTAGCCTGATCTGTGTGACGTCAACAGAGAGCGGTCTAAAGTTGGGTCATAGGAGTGGAAAACGAATTGCACTTCTATGACCCGTAGGAGAAGCCTATCAGACTGATTTAGTACCTGAAAACTTACAGCTATTGTCAGTTTTGGGAGGGGTTATTTTAAATAATTTGTATGGATAATACAAACTACCAGATTCTTTATCCTAATCAATTGTATTTTCAGTCTATGCAATATACCACTACTTACCTAAAAAATGAAAGTGGTAATTCTTTATATAAGGCCAATCTGACTCCATGCTGGCTTTGACTTTCAGTTTATTTTCAATTAAATTATTTTATCTTGCTACTCTAATTACAATATCAGTATGTATTTTCATGAAAATTGGGAACATTCTTTACTCCAAATGAAGCAACCGATAAGATTAAAACCTAATAACTTTCAATGAAGCCTGTAATGTAATTAAAAGCCTAAGGCTAAGTTTGGATGAGTGTATGCTGGCTGTTGCTCAGTGTATGCCCTCCATGGCAGAAGAACCCACCATGGGACATCAACTGAGTTGTGGTTTGTGTTAAGTTAATACAATTTAGTGAATAGCATATGCATTGCCTCACTAAGCATCCACTGATAGTAAGCCATTTAGTTTTACTTTATTATAGTGCACCAAGCATTGGGGATGATTTGCCATGGGTCAACAACGAATACTGCAATCGCTCTAGTATAAGGCATTTCTTTGCCCAAAGCTTTAGGCTCTATAACTAGAATCTGTGTTTTTCTAAAGAATCAAATTTAAAAAAAAACATATTCATACAATACACAAATACACATACTGTATATAAAGTTAATACAATTTAGTGAATAGCATATGCATTGCCTCACTAAGCATCCACTGATAGTAAGCCATTTAGTTTTACTTTATTATAGTGCACCAAGATAATCTGCTGTACAAATTTAAAAAAAAACATATTCATACAATACACAAATCTGGTACATTTATGCAATCCATACTCTCGATAATCTGCTGTACCCTCTACCATCTGGTACTTTATGTCCATCTCCCATAGTGGCATAATTGCTTTGCTGTGTCCTATTCTCCACTCTGCACGTAGCAAAACAATTCACTTCCCTACCACTTTCATATTCTAATGACACATAATGATTTTTGCAAACATCTTTGTGAGTTTTGTAAAGCATTTTAATGCAAATCATAAACTTTAAAAAATATCAATCATCTTGTAGAGCATATCACTGTGCAGTGTTGCATAACTGTTCTGCTAAAATATCACTAATGTTGCTGTTCGGCAAACAGACTACCAATAATATGTTTGGCGACAAGTGTAAATCATCAAAGTGTAACAAAATATTAACACTTTCCTCCTCTTGTTGTTCTCATAGCTCTGCTTTTAAGCCACTGGGTGTTGTATATTTAAATTAAACCTGTCAATTTTATGAGCATGTATCAATGTGACTAACATGCAAACACCATGAATTGCCTGAACAACCTTCTAATATCATATTAGAAGAAACAATGTCAAATATCACAGAGATGGTGAAAATGTTTTTTTTTTATAATGAAGCAAGTAAGCAGTAAAGATACTGTGCAAAAAGGATTTTCACACCAGATCACGGAGGTTGGAATTCTATGAAGACTGTGATGAAGTATTTGCAAAGAAAAATCAATAGGGCACTTTATCACAAAGCTCTGAATAGACCACTAACATAAAAGGAGCTACTGCTTGGTTCAATGAAGAGCTAGGGATGTTAGCTTAAAACAGCAAGAGATAATTGTACCCAACAGAGCTCAGTAAATTTTACAATAAAGTTAATTTTGTTATGTATAAACCATATTTGGGTATGCTTCTGCCATAAAGCAAGGATAGTTTTTGCCTTAAGTGCTCTGTATATACACCAATAAATCATTTACTTTCCATGCTTGTCCTAGCTCAATGCCCTCACCAAGACAGGGAAGTACAAAACTCAACATGCACTGAGTGTGTGTTCTCACTATACACTGAGGACAGAAGATATCAACAAGAGATCCAATAATTCAACTTACATTTCTTCTCAAGGTTTTCTGTGAGAAGAGCATTGTGGGAAAAATGTTATTATACATTAAAAAAGGTTGACTGAATTTGGAGATAACGGTTTAAACATGCTTATTTTTGGAGAAGTAGGAATTAGCATAAATGGAAAACAAGAATCCACGCAGTAAAAAAAAATACATGATAATATACTACTTAATTTTAATATCTTCATTTCTTTCAATATACAATGTTATTCTATATCAGTAAATAAAAAATGTTAACACCTTTTATGTGAGTGGGCATCATGTAAGAAAAAAATGCTTTTCTGCTAAGGTTTATGTGACCTGTGGTATGGTTATCCATGCATAAATGTCAGGGTAATTCCAATAGTCATACTGGGGTAGATTTACTAAAACTGGAGTGTGCAAAATCTGGTGCAGCCCTGCATAAAAGCCAGAAAATCAGCTTCCAGGTTTGTTTTTGTTTTTTGTCAAAGCCTAATTGAATAAGCTAAAGATAGAAACAAATTGGCTACCATGCAAAGCTTCACCAAATTTTGCACTCTCCAGTTTTAGTAAATCAGCCCCACTGTGTCAACAAAATGTGTGAACAGCTCATCTTGGCCAAAATCTGAAAATAGAAAAAATGGTAATACAAGTGAGACGTTCCTTTGCCCATGTAGGGCAAAAAAAAATGTTTAATTCCCTTCTGCCCGGCAGCACTCTCACCTTTCTCACTTCGGCATCATTCTGTTACTTGAGTCAAACTGAATTGCCTACTATTTCTGGGTATGGATGAGCAGGTGAGTTACCCTGCTCACCTGCTGAGGACCCTTCGGGGTAAGACCGCGCTATATCAAGATACCTCTCAACTCTCAACTTTAACTACCCCCCCCCCCCCCCCCTCATGTGACAAGACAAGGTATCTTGTATTTGGCCCAGAGCTCTGAGATGGGGCTGAGGAAGGAGCCTACTAACCTGTTTCCAACAAGTTAGTGTGGAGCTTACACAATGCTTTCTTTCCCTAGTCCCAGCAGCTGATAGGATTAGTGCTGGAAAGGTATGCAATGCAGAGGAGATGGGGAGTTAAGTGACCTTTTAACTTTACCCTGCATTGTCAAAAAAATGGTCACTCTAAATATAACACTCATGATGAGCATATAAAGAAAATTTGCTATGGAAACAAAATAAAGAAATCAAGGCCGGGTTCACACATACGCAAATTAGATGCAGGTTTCCCCACATCCAATTTGCATGACAGGAGAGTGTGGCCGGCTCTCAATGGAGCCAGTTCACACAGTTCCACAGTCCACATTTAAAAAGGGTCCTATGCGTCTTTGGTTCCGATTCAGGTGTGAATTCAGGCAAAAACTCGGACCTGATTCGCACCTGACTCACGGAGGCACCAGACCCCATGCTGTGAACCACGGCCATACAGCCTAAAAGCCTCCTGGGTGACTCCACTGTATAGGCATAAATTACAGATCATGCAGATAAATATAAAATAAAATCCCTTTTACAGAACCTTCTGCCACGCCTCACAGATGTATCAAGGGAGATTGGTGTTATCAGACTCCCCTCAAATCTGCCCAGTATTTTTTCCTTAGCTGTTGAGGAAACATTTTCAATCTCTCATACAGTGATAGAATCATTCATAAAATTCAGCATGAGCTCAGTTCCCCTAGCTATAGTTTTACCGATGTTTGAGTTAGCATTGTCAGTAATTATGAGTAAAGCAGGCAAAGGGTATTTTATCTGAATAGGTATATTATAATGCTGCATCTTTGTACACCAATTTCAGTATTTTCTGCCCACTTTCATAAAATCATACTGGTGACCAGTCACTACATTCTTGTGTTGGTTAGTATGCTTACTTCTGAAGGGCCTACAAATCTAATCTTGTTGAAGAAAGGCCAAGTAACCCATAATTCTGACTATTCTTGCCTAAACTCTCCTTGAGGGTAGCTTTAGAGTACAGAATATTTTGACAGATGGGTGCAGTCCAATCTAGAAGTGAGCCATCCTGTGCTGCCATATTAAGCTTCAGATAATCCTGGATTACAACCTATGCAGACCCTTCTTTTGATTCATAAATGACAATTTAGTCCTTAAATAGACTTTTCAAGCACAGAAAAGGAATTCTTCAACCGATCATGGATTCTTTGCATGAGCATAAAACAGAAGACATTTCTAGTAACAATGGCTTTATGACTCGATCTGCATACATTTACCATTACTGTGCCCTCCCAGCCAGAAAATGATCAGTTATTTTCTCTCACTCTACGGTATATATGAATATATTTGTTTCAAATTATAACAGCAACCTGAGAGACAATACCATCAGACGCAAGATTAATCTTCATAAAAATATAATTTATTATATACTCTGCGGGCTGCCTAATATTTTTTGCACCAGTGCTCTTTTCTGTTTCTGTTGACAATACACTGAGAGGAAAGATGATTTATTTTTTTTTTTTTTTCACAATCAAAAAGGTTTTTATTTAGATGAAATTGCAAACAGTAAAATTAACAAGTAACAGTATAGAGGCAGATTACATTCAAGTTAAGAGACATTCAATTGTCTCTACAAGAGGCAGAGCAGTACTTATATTTTGCATTGTACACTGTAAAATTAACATTGGAGAGTTCACTGAACATTTAATGTTAACATGGGGATGTGGGGGCGGGGTGGGGGGGGGTCTGTGAGGGGAACAAAAAAAAAAAAAAAAAAGGGGGGGAGAGGGGGGGGTGTATATTTGGCGATTTGATCAGGGGCTGGTCTTCTTGTTAACTGGTATTACGTGGTTTACAGTTATTGTTATTCGTGACATGTCGGTTCGGGGGTTTAGGAGGATAAATTAGTGTATTCCGTTGATAGTGTGAAGACTAACCAGGGTTGCCATAGTGATGAAAAGTTAGAGCAATCTTCTTTTTTCATTGCAAGAATTTCTTCCATTCTATATATGTAGTTGGTCCTGTCCAACCAGTCCTTGACTGTGGGGGTGCGAGTGGTTTTCCAATGCAAAGGTATTAGGCTTTTGGCTGCTGTAAGGAGGTGCCTGGTTAAGGACCTTTTGTATTTTCTGATTGAGAACGCGTTAATATGCAATAGACATGCAGCTGCGTCTAGGATGATTTTTGTGTCTGTAATGTGCTTAATCCACCTAATAATTTGGTTCCAGTAGTCAAGGACTGGGGGACATTCCCACCAGAGATGCAAGAAGGTACCTGTGTCGTTGTTACATCGCCAGCACACATCTGAGGACTGGGGTGACCACTTTTTGGTCTTGACTGGTGTTATGTACCATTGTGTGAGGAGTTTGTATGAAATTTCTTGGTATTTCGTGCTGAGTGAACATTTATGTGCAAAAATACATGCTTTATCCCACTGTGCTCTGGCGATTATGACCCCAAGTTCATTCTCCCATCTTTCCCTATGTCTATTCCTACTTTGTTTTGGTGAGTTGGATAGCCATTTATAGGCAAGAGAAGTTGTGTTGGTTGTTTGCGAGCCTTTGAGGCATATATCTTCTAGGGGTGTGAGTCTCTGGGAGTATGAGGAACGATGTTTGCTATTTAGGAGGAAGTCCTTCACTTGTATATAGAACCAGAAGTTCGAGAAAAAGTCTCCATATTCCATTTTAAGTGTATCCAGGGATTTGACCATGTTGCCGGTCATGCAGTGTATGGCCAAGAGTTTGGGAAGTTGTCCTGTGGATGGGAGTGAGGAGTATACCCGGCCTGTTGGGAAGTCTGGATTGTTGGTTAACGGAGTCAGCGGGCCTGGGATGGTCGCTAGTTCATGTTTTGTGGCAATTGTGTGCCAGATTTTGATAGTGTTTGAAACTAGTGGGTGGGTGATATCTTTGCTGTGTCTGGAATGTGTAGTCCATGGGTAGAAATGTAGATGTATTTTGTTTTGAGGTAGTTCAAGGTTTACCCAATCTTTTGTGTGGCTATGGCAGTGCCAATCAATAACCCTGGAAATGTGTGAGGCCTGATAATATTTTTTGAAGTCGGGGAGACCTATGCCTCCTTGATCTTTGGGTCTGGTTAAGGTACCAAAATCAGTCCTGGGTTTCTTATTGGACCATAGGAAGCTTCTTTGGATGGAGAGTAATTTTGAGAAAAAGGTGTTGGGTATGTTTATGGGTAGTGCGTTAAAGAAATATAGTAGTCTGGGGAGGATTGTCATCTTTAGAATTGATGCTCTTCCAAACCATGAAAACTGTTTCGGGGACCATCTTTGCAGATCTTTGGATATGTCATTCAGTAGGGCAGTGAAGTTGGTCTTATATAGGCCGTCAATTTGAGGAGTCAGCTTAATTCCTAGGTATTTAAGGGAGACGTGTTCCCATTTAAATTTGAAATTCCCTTTGAGTGGGTTGAGCTTGTCTAGCGGTATATTTAGATTTAAAGCCTCAGATTTTGATTGGTTTACCTTAAAGTTGGAGATGTATCCATATGTTGCGAATATGTCTATAAGGATTGGGAGTGAAGTATGCGGTTGTGTGATGAAAAAAAGGAGGTCGTCTGCATATGCGGCTGTCTTGTATTCTCTCTTGTGTATGTTAAAGCCCTTTATGTCTGGTGACTGATTTATCGTTCTGATGAGTGGTTCTAGTGAGAGGATGAAGAGTAGGGGGGAGAGGGGGCAGCCTTGTCTCGTACCATTATGTATATGAATTGGGTCAGATAGGGTGTTATTAATTTTGACTCTGGCTTGTGGTTTTTGATAAAGGACTTTAATCCAGTTCATCATATTGCCGTGGAGACCTATATGTGTGCAGGTCGCAAACATGTACTCCCATGAGACCCTGTCGAAGGCCTTCTCCGCGTCTGTTGAGACTAGAAGGCCTTCGAGCTTTTGTTGGTGTGCGTAGTGTATCAGGTTCAGGGTCTTTGTGATATTATCTCTCGCTTCTCTGCCCGGCATAAAGCCTACCTGTTCAGGGCCGATGATTTGGGATAGTAGGGGTTTTAGTCTGTTAGCTAGGATTTTTGCTAATAATTTAACGTCTATATTGAGGAGTGATATCGGTCTGAAATTTGCACAGTCGGTATGGTCCTTGTCAGGTTTGGGAATGATTGCTATGTGGGCCATGAGTAGGGAGTCTGAGTCATTTTTGTGAGAGGCTAAATAGTTGAAGGCAGTGAGTAATGGTTTGGAGAGTAAGGGTAAGAACGTCTTGTAGTATTGGGAGGTTAGTCCGTCTGGTCCTGGGCTCTTCCCTGTTTTTAACTGTCTGATCGCGTCTTGAATTTCAGCTAGAGTTATGGGGGTAAGATGATTTAAAGTAGTGTGAACCTTTTTCATATACCATGCAGTAAAAGTGGGACAGTCTAAGGTTTCTAAAATCAAAGGCTTAGTGGTTTATTTTTTACAGAACTAGATCAATACTCTTAACAATACATTTGAAGTACATAAATGCATACATGTATACTTTCCCATGATAATTAAAAAAATAGGTTTCTGCCTTCAAATCACAGCAGAGCCAGCGCCCAAAACCAAGTCTGTAATTTTCACTCTACAAGGCGAACAGGTTTATTGTTCAGCGGGTGTCAATGGCTACCTACACTACATGTGTTTTTTCCAATTCACTGATCCTTTTGCCAAAGACACAAAAAGTACCGTATATACTTGGGTATAAGCCAACCCGAATATAAGCCGAGGCACCTAATTTTACCACAAAAAAAAGGGAAAACTTATTGACTCGAGTATAAGCCTAGGGTGAGAAATGCGCAGCTACTGTAAGTGGAAAAGAGGGTCAACAATGCCCATTTGTAGCCTCGCTGTGCGCATTTGCATGCCTCACTGTGCCCACTTGCAGCCATAGGTCCCCCGAACTTCACACTTGGTAGTTAAGGGTTCCTAGCTGCAGCCAAAATTTGGAGTCTCTGGACCCAAAGGGTCCCGAAATGACATTGCTGCAGATGGAACACAGTTGACCAACTTTTGGGCCCCATATCTTGTGGCCACTTGGTTCTAGGAACTAGCACTACAACATATCAAAATATGGAGTTCCTAGCACCAAGTGGCCCCAAGATACGGGGCCCCAAATTCGGTTTAGAAAATGTCAAGCACTTTTCTGCAGCAGAGAATGACATTTTCCGAACCGACTTTGGTCCCCCGTATCTCGGGGCTACTTGGTGCTAGGAACCCCATCTTTGGATATGTTGTAGTGCTAGTTCCACTGGGTTTGTACACCAAATTTGGTTCCTAGCACCAAGTGACCCCGAGATACGGGGGCCCCAAAGTCAGGTCGGAAAATGTAATTTTCTTCTGCAGAAAAGTGCTTGACTCGAGTATAAGCCAAGGGGGGCATTTTCAGCATAAAAACATGTGCTGAAAAACTTGGCTTATACTCGAGTATATACGTTACACAGTTTTCCCTAGCATGGTTGTAATGCTTAAGGGGAAAGATACTAGGCCTGGTCACTGCCATCTGGACATGGAGAGGAACTTGCAGAGCCCTGTGTGTTTTTCTAATTTCAGAATTTATACAAGAATTTTGTAGAGCTTGGGAAGCAAACTGGGGCTGCAGAAAAAAAAGGGAGAGGAAGTAAGACATCTAGCTGTGCAGCAAACCTTTTGCTAGTATAGCAAAGCAGTGGTTTTCTTAAAAAAACAAAAGACAATAACTGTTGGGTACTAAAATTTGAACTATACCGTTAAATTGCAGGTGCTTTCTGATACATCTGTTTCTGTAGGCCTAAGGAACCCCTGTATCCCATTAGCTTTAAAAACATCTGTGATGTTTGTTTAAGAATGAAAGAATTATATTCATGATACATGATTTTACTACATAGAAAAACTAAAAGACAGCGTTTATTAGCAGTAAAATGTTCCTTAATGGAGGTGCTTATCATTGCCCTTTTGAGGTCAGAAAAGTCCCAAACGACACAAAGAATGCTCATAACCTGGATAGGTGAGCTTTTAATTTCCACCCAAAGACAAGTGTATCAGCCAACTCTGTTTTTAGATGCTGCTAAAAGTAAATAAAGCTTATTGGTTTTACGGGGCACATTGACTCCTGAGGCATTCTAGAAATTGATCCAGAATTTCTGCTGTGAGTCATAACAAAAGTGGTTTTCCTTTATGTGTATTACCAAAAGACAAGGATAATAAAATCCAATGAAAGACAAGCTGAAATGTAGAGAACTCCAGAGAAAACACAAGCAATCTGCAGGGAAGAATGTAGCCTTTATATACATTTAGAGGTTGCTGGAAAAAGCAGAACTGAGAATGGAGGACAGGCTACTGATGGGTACAGATTATAAAATGAGGCTAATGCATGACAGGCAAGAAAATGTATTGGTTAGAAGCCTGAAGGCTACAGAATCCATATTTATGATACATAAATCGTCCATGACAATGAGATAATGGGCTGCCATACAGGGATTATATAAAGGAATGCAAAGCTGATCATAAATGGTAGAAAGTACCTCAACACCCAGAATATAGCTAAAACTTTCTTTATTTAATAAAAATTTAATAAGAATAAAAAAATTAAGAAGCTTTTCCTGAAATGTAACTGCAGACCAAAAATGTCAGTATCCATTGGAAACTAATTAACAAGGCTGCTTATAACGGTACATTTCCATCATCTTGGTTATAAAAGCATAATAAACAAGCTTTTTTTTCAGCTTCTAAAGAAACCCAGGCAAGGTTTTAATTTGTCCCAACTCCATGTCACTGTCACATTTGCTGGACAATACATGTGAAACAGAAAAAAAATCTAAATATATACAGTGGATATAAAAAAGTCTACACACCCATGTTTTACCTTTAACGTGACCTATAAACTGTACAACTCAATTGAAAAACAAGTTGAAATCTTTTAGGGGCAGGAAATAAAACTAAAAAACTAAAATAATGTGGTTGCATAAGTGTGAACACCCTCTTATAACTGGGGAAGTAGCTGGGTTCAGAATTAAGCAATCACATTCAAACTCATGTTAAATAGGAGTCAGTATACACCTGCCATCATTTAAAGGTCTTTCCTGACATTTTCTTAGTCGCATCCTACAGCAAAAGCCATGGTCCGCAGAGAGCTTCCAAAGCATCAGAGGGATCTCATTGTTAAAAAAGTATCAGTCAGGAGAAGGTTACAAAATAATTTCCAAGGCATTAGATATACCATGGAATACAGCAAAAGACAGTCAGCATCAAGTGGAGAACATAAAAGAACAAAGAAGTGGATGTCCCTCCAAAATTGACAAAAAGACAAGAAGAAAACAGGTCAGGGAGGATGCCAAGAGGCCTACAACAACATTAAAGGAGCTGCAGGAATATCTGACAAGTACTGGCTGTGTGGAACATGTGACAACAATCGCCCGTACTCTTCATATGTCTGGGCTATGGGGTAGAGTGGCAAGACAGGAGCCTTTTCTTACCAAGAAAAACATCCAAGCTCGGCTAAATTTTTCAAAAACACATCTGAAGTCTCCCAAAAGCATGTAGGAAAATGTGTTATGGTCTGATGAAACCATAATTCCAAAAGATATTTTTGTTGCAAAAACAACACTGCACATCACCAAAAGAACACCATACCCACAGTGAAGCATGGTGGTGGCAGCATCATGCTTTGGGGCTGTTTTTCTTCAACTGGAACAGGGGCCTTAGTCCAGGTAGATGGAATTATGAACAGTTCCAAATACCAATCAATATTGGCACACAAACCTTCAGGCTTTTGATAGAAAGCTGAACATGAAGAGGAACTTAATCTTTCAGCATGACAACGAAGCATACATCCAAATCAACAAAGGAATGGCTTCACCAGAAGAAGATTAAAGTTTTGGAATGGCCCAGCCAGAGCCCAGACCTGAATCCAATTGAAAATCTGTGGGGTCATCTGAAGAGAGCTGTGCACAGGAGATGCCCTCGCAATCTGACAGATTTGGAGTGTTTTTGCAAAGAAGAGTGGGCAAATATTGCCAAATCAAGATGTGCCATACTGATAGACTCATACCCAAAATGACTGAGTGCTGTAATAAGATCAAAAGGAGCTTCAACAATGTATTAGTTTAAGGGTGTGTACACTTATGAAACTATACTATTTTTTTATTTTTTATTTTTTTTACTTCCCTCCACCTAAAAGATTTCAGTTTAATGTGCAGTTGTACAGTTTATAGGTCACATTAAAGGTGAAAAAAGTTCTGAAATTATTTATCTTTGTCTCATATTTTTACCTCACAGAAACCTGACATTTTAAAAGGGGTGTTTAGACTGTTTATATCCACTGTAGCTGTGTTTATGCCTTGTAGTGATGTGGCAACCTGTAAAATTATGTGTACTGTATGCTCTTGAAATGTACAAAGAAAAAAAATGCCTGCAGCAGGCTGCAGGCTGGCAGTGTGTTTCATAGATAAAGGCAACCATGACCAGGTACTTGTTCAACATTGTCCAAGGGCTGTAATTCAATTCTAAGTGTGCATTCACACCTGAGCAGAGTGATTTTCAGGCATTAGATGTGTATTTAAGCTTTCATTTTAGACCAGGGGTGCTCAACCTGTGACCCTCGGGCCCTCTGATGTGGCCTTTGACCTCAAACCAGGGAAGTTCATGCCTATGGTCGGCAACCTGTTGATTGCGATCTGGGCTTGCCGATCAACCATCCCAGAGTGCATGAAGCTGGCACTGACAGCAGAGGAAGTAGGCAGCAATGGAGAGATCCAAGAGGGCACTTTGCCTTGGACCTTTCTAGTAGCCTTAAAGTGCACATATGAGTTTCCTGTGGGTTAGCTACACTGAGCCAAAGACTTCTAATATATCCTACAGGTTTGGTGCACTTTCTGAAAGGGTACCAAAACTCCTAAATGCAGGAGTTCTGGTGCACTTTCAGAAAGTGCCCCACACCTGTATGATAAAATAGAAGTCTATGAAAGCACAATTAACTTGCAGGAAAGCCACAGGTGAACTGCCCTGCACCCACAGTGACAGTAAACCGCAGCGCAGCAGTGTGAAAGCATTTGGACAGGGGTGGAATATACAGGAACCGATCCTCTCCATTTTTATCTTGCAACTGCTAACAGCCAACTTCTAATTTTTCTCTGTCCTGGCTGCAGGAAGAAAATGTTCATTAAGCTATTCAAAAAAAAAATCGAAATTCTGAACCATATCATTTCAGTGTGGTTACTGGTTACCAAATTACTCAAGTGGCCCTTGTGCTTCAAAAGGTTGAACACCCCTGTTTTAGCCAATGGAAATGGCACTTCCATTAAAGTCTATGGGACCAAAAATGCTGGATATGGCTTAATAAGCATTTTGGAGCTTTGTGCATCAAGCTACCAAATGCGCAGGTATGATTGGGGCCCAACATTTGATGAAAAAAAGTAGTATAGACTATGCAACTGGACAACTGCCCTATGAAACTTAGGGGTACAGTTATCCTAGATGTAGGCCAGGTGGATGCCGGGTCTCCTACTGCTGTCACATAGTGGATACTGCTCACAGAGCAGCAGGAGGCATTCTTCATGAGACCATAACTATGTTCCTGGTTTGTTATATCCAAGTGGTCTCAGGCAGAAGCACCTCCATCTCTTCATTCTTAATAGGGCACTGAGCTATAAATAATGATTCTCCAATTTCTTCTTAAAACAATTTAAAAATGAAAGAGGAGTCTGACCTCGGGTTCAGGGTATTGCCAAAGCTATTTCTTAGGTAATCTTAGGATCTTAGGTGCCTATTGTATTTTGCTATATAATAATGTTGGCCTTTTCTCCATCCAAAATCGAAACCCCATATCTAACAATGCATCAATATTGTACTAATAAGTGAAATTCCCTAGTCTCTAGTTCCCAAGTTCTTGCAGATTTTCCTAATCATGGATTGTACAGAACCTCTAATTTTAATCATCAAAAAAAAAAACTTGCTGCCCCCCCAGCAAGGGTTAAATGTTAAATAAGTTTAAAGACAGAGGAAGCGGCACCCTATTTTTTGCTCCATCAGTCTTTGGTGTGTCTTCTCTCTGGTGCTACAGGCTGTGGGCAGAGTCAGGCATGTGCCTATGGCCAGGAGGAGGAGGCTTTATGGGAGTGGCTGTGTGGAAGGAGGAAGCCTAAAGGAGTGGTGAGCAGTTAACCCTTGTAGTGGTGGGGCCCATGGCAAGGGCAATATTTTCTTACACCTGGAGTTGGACTTTAATCAGTTATCGACATAGTACCTCTCTGCAGAGTTGCCTTCAAGCCTGTCGTTACTTTATACCACTGTAGCAACCAAGTTCACTCCCAACAGGGGTGGTTATGGAATGCTTATTGAAAATCCACTTACCCTTTAAGGAATAAGAAAGGCTATACTCTATAGTGCACAGCCGTGGTCAATGTTGTTTACTGAAAAGGCCACATATAACACATACAGTGCTCAACATAAATGAGTACACCCCTTTTGAAAAGTAAGATTTTAATCAATATCTCAATGAACACAAGAACAATTTCCAAAATATTGATAAAACTGAGTTTTAAAGAACATTTGTTTAGCTCATTACATGAAAGCAAGGTTAATAATATAACTTAGATGACATAATCTTCAGTTTTACTTAAATTAGTTGATGGAAAAATGAATACACCCACAACAAAAACTATTACATCTAGTATTTTGTATGACCTCCATGATTTGTAAGGACAGCACCAAGTCTTCTAGGCATGGAATGAGCAAGTTGGCAACATATTGCAACTTCTATCTTTTTCCATACTTCAAGAATGACCTCTTTTAGAGCCTGGATGATGGATGGAGAGTGATGCTCAACTTGTCTCTTCAGAATACCCCATAGGTGTTTGATTGTGTTCAGATCAGGAGAGTGGCCTTAGATGTGTGTTTTGGATCATTGTCGTGTTGGAAAAGTGCATGATAACCAAAGGCATGGAGTGATGGTAGCAGCTTCTCTTTCAATATAGAGAGGCATGCAGCCCCACAGAAGGACACTGCCACCACCCGGTTTCACTATAGACACCATGCATTTTTCTTTGTACTCCTCACCTTTGTGACGCCATACAATTTTGAAGCCATCAGTTCCAAAAACATTTATCTTGGTCTCTTCACTCCAGAGTACAGAGTCCCAGTAGTCTTCTTCTTTTTCAGCATGGGCCCTGGCAAATTCTTGGCTGGCTTTTTGTGCATGGACTTTAGGAGCCTTCATGGACAACATCCATGCAAGCCATTCCTCTGCAGTGTACACCGAATTGTGTCACAGGAAACAATCACCCCATTTTGGCTTTCTATTCCTTTAGCTAACTGCAGTGAACTCGCTTGGTGATTTTCTTGAACCCTTCTCATCAGAAGACACTCCTGTCGAGGTGTTAACTTCCATGGATGTCTGTGTGGGATGGTTGCAGTTCCATTTTTGTTAGATTTTTGCATCACTTTTGCTACTGTATTCTCACTGAAATTAAAGCTTTGCTGATCTTCCTGTAGCCTTCACCTTTCTTGTGTAAAGAAATTATTTTCTTTCTCAGGCCTTGTGACATTTCTCTTCTATGTGGTGCCATTGCTGACAGCATGAAATGGGAAGGGGTTTTCTTTGTTAAAGCGGAGTTCCACCCAAAAGTGGAACTTCCGCTCATCTGGTTCCTCCCCCCATCTGGTGTTACATTTGGCACCTTTCAGGGGGGTGCAGATACCTGTATAATACAGGTATCTGCACCCACTTCCGGGAAAAGACTCCCGCGGGAGTCACACCCCTTCCCGCGTCTCCAGGGAAACACGCCGGTACCAGGAGATAGCGGGGACCAGTTACGATGCGCAGCGTGCCTTGCACATGCGCAATAGGGAACTGGGAAGTGAAGCCGTATCGCTTCACTTCCTGATTCCCTCACGAGAAAGGCGGCAGCAGCAGCCGAGAGCCGAGCGATCGATAGGCCTCAGCTGTCGACATAGCTGGACTCCAGGAAAGGTAAGTGTCCATTTATTAAAAGTCAGCAGCTGCAGTATTTGTAGCTGCTGGCTTTTAATAATTTTTTTTAGGTGCAATCCCTCTTTAAGTAATGCCCTTTTATAATTAACTGTCTGCTGGACACCTGTTTAATGACTAATTAGACTCACCTGCTTTTTCTTGTTAATTAGGATTTTGTTATCTAAAATTTAGCTTTGCTCCTAAGACTTTCATTGGGATGTATTCATTTTTGCAACATGGACTTGAATGAATTTGTTAGGAAAAATAATTTTGTGTGTGCAAATGAACAAATATCTGTTGCAATCAATGGCCCACATTTGTGGGAGTATTTTGTAGTATAGTGTCCCAAAGAAAATGTTGATTCTGAAAGGAAAGTAAAGGTCTTCTGGCAAATATGTTGGGGTGTACTCATTCATGCGCAGCACTGTATCTGTTTGTCATATATTTAAACTCAACATTATATTAACTACAAAGTAGGGCATGTGATGATACAATTGTAATACAAAAGTCCATTTGCCTCCATTCAGTAGCCTATGCTACTAACTTCAATAATAAAATCATCTTAGCTAATTTTCATTTGCAGAGGACAATGTTGTAAATGGTTATGTGTCAAATACAAATGAACATATTAGTATGCACACAATGTAGCTTGCAAGTTGTTTCCAACTGGTTGATTTCTTGTGCAGGTTCTGAAATGAGCCCACTGGGAGAAGCCATAGAGAATTTCTTGTGGGCACTTGTATTGTGTATAGGCTCTTATGCCACAGAACTAATTCCATTAATGGGTCATTTGAAAGGCTTTCTAATTTACTAGAACATTTAAAACAAAATTCTAATTCTAAAGGTTAATCATGAAAGAAAAAAAAAATGGTCAGCAAAAACAATGAGGCAATTAGAATACAGATGTAGGGTCTATGTAGGGTCTATAAAAATTGGTTTGTTTAGGCCATATAATAAGCTTTATGCTATTATCTAGGTGTCAAATTCAGAGTGTAGGGATAAAACTGTATTGCAGTTAAATCATATATGAACAGAAGTATCTCATATGTATTAAAATCAGTTAATAACCAAATGATTGATAGTTGTGAAACTTATAATAAGTATACTTAAGTGAAAGATATATTATGAAACATTGAAATGTACCGATTATCATAATTAGCATTCTGACATCAATCTTTATATCATACTTTCCAGAAAGACATTCTAAGCCTGTTCTGAAATATATCTATAGCTAAAACCTTTTCTTTTTAGGTTGCAAGTCAAGCGGCAAGGATGAGAACCCCTCACAGGCTCTTCCGTTATGTCCCGACCGGGGAGATTCATCCTCTTTATGTATTATTGTCAGCAGGGCAGAAAAGAATGGGAAATTCAACATTTTACAGTTGGAAAAGGAATAAAAAGGAAATCTTGCCATTTTTGTGGATTTTCTTCCACTTTGGAGAGACATCTACGCACCCCTCGGGGGGGAGGGGGGGTGGTTTGGTGGCAAACAAACCAAACATTCCCCCCGGGGGTGGCAAACAATCCACTCGACTTACGCGGTTTGGCTCATGGCGGTGATGCAGAGCAGAGAGATGATGATCGCATCTCCCAGATCTCCCTGTACATCCTCCCCACCCTCTGTACTGGCCAATATGATTGTTTCTCCTCACGCCTCGAGGCCTCAAGACCCGCTCAGGGTGCAGTTCTCTGCTCCCCAAACCCACCCTTTGTAAGGCAATTAGAGCCTCTGGCTCCCAAACACAATTGGCGTCCTTTTTTCCCCACAAATAGAGCTTTCTTTTGGTGGTATTTGATCACCTCTGCGGTTTTTATTTTTTGCGCTATAAACAAAAATAGAGCGATCATTTTGAAAAAAATATTTTTTACTTTTTGCTATAATAAATATCCCCAAAAAATATATAAAAAATTTTTTTTTCCTCTGTTTAGACCGATACGTATTCTTCTACATATTTTTGGTAAAAAAAATCGCAATAAGCGTTTATTAATTGATTTGCGCAAAAGTTATATCATCTACAAAATAGGGGTTAGTTTTATAGCATTTTTATTATTAATTGTTTTTTTACTAGTATTGGCAGCGATCTGTGATTTTTATTGGGACTGCGACATTATGGCGGACATGTCGGACAATTTTGACACATTTTTGGGACCATTGTAATTTTTACAGCGATCAGTGATCTAAAATTGCACTGATTACTGTAAAAAATTACACTGGCAGTGAATGGGTTAACCACTAGCTGGTTAGGAAGGGGTTAAGTGTGTCCTAGGGAGTGATTATAACTGTTAGGGGGAGGGGCTGTGTGTGACACATCACTGATCATAGCTCCCGATCACAGGGAGCTATGATCAGTGACAGTGTCTTTAGGCAGAACGGGAAGATGCTTGTTTACATTAGCGTCTCCCCGTTCTTCAGCTTCGTGAGAGAATCACGGGTATCCCCACGTACATCGAGTCTGCGGGACCCGCGACCCTACTCACGGAGCTTGCGGCAGGGTCGCATGTGACCATGCGGCGGAAAATTCAAAGGGACATACCTGTACGCCCATTTGCCCAGCCGTGCCATTCTGCTGACGTATATGTACATGCGGTGGTCAGCAAGTGGTTGAGCAATTTAATTTAATTTAATTCAGTTCTGAAGTCTAAAAACTAAGACTTGGGAGATCTTACAAGCCTGGTATCACACGGTGTCTGGTGTCTCAAGGGCATTTCTATGCTCAATATCCCAACTGCATAACTGTTGCAATTTCTCCAAGACAGTGTTGACAAGCACCTTAGATGTAATACACTAAAGTGTATATAAACCCTAATAACTAATATTTCTTGAAAAAACAAGGGTGGATGGAAAGAACTCACAATAAATGGCACCTCATCCCAAATAGTAGTTATAAAATGTAAAGCAGGGATAGACAAAGAGGATTATTACGGTGCCAAGAAAAAATATAAATTTTGAGTAATTTAAAGTAAGATTCAAAATAATTTTATTGCAAAGTACACAAACGCACTGATATGACAGGCCAATGCCAATTTGGCGAAACATGTCGGCTCTGATTACCTGTACTCTTGGCCCATACAGCTAGGCCTACTTCTCCATTTTATGGTTTTCTGTTAATATGTAAATTGCTATTTGTATTGTATTGTTATATTATGCCTGTCATATCAGTGTGTTTGTGTACTTTGTAATAAAATTATTTTGAATCTTACTTTAAATTACTCAAAATGTATATTTTGGCACCATAATAATCCCCTTTGTCTATCCCTGCTTTACATTTTATAACTGATATTTCTTATTTTCTCTCTTTTGGTTTGATAAATATACTATTGACAGTATATTGGTAATAGTTGTTCAATAAGTAAAAAAAAAAAAAAAGATTGATCCTTCCAGAAATCCAGTGACCCTATTTGTTTCTTTGTACTCTGCAGTGTTATCTCCAGTAGCGCTATTGGTACTGCTCAGTTCACCACCCCATGCTAGGAGACAATGCTGCTCCTTTATCTCCTCCTAGGATCAAAGCTTCTCCACCTAGGTCCATAGCTTAGAGCTCAAATGTCTCACAGCACAGCTGCTTAAAGCTCTGCATGCCAGTCCCCTGAATCTTATTTCTTGGAAGGCCTTGTTTTGGTTGCTGTCAAAAACTGACAAAAGAGTTGGAAAGATTCAGGCTCTTTCATGGCAAGAAACTTCTCTTTTAATTCTATCTGATACAATTCTTCTAACGGCTCTGCCTTACCACATTCATAATGTGATGTCCCAAGCCGACATTAATCATATTACATTACCTTTCTTTTTATGCTTCTATAAATCTAGAAAAAAACAAGCAGTATTCACTTGATGAGACCACAGCTGTTAAGACCTATTTTCATTAAACCAGTCAGTTAGCAAAGACAAGAATCTCTTTATTCGTTGGGCTGTATCCAAAATATGTTGTAAGGCTAGAATATCCTGGCCAGTTAGATTAAAACATACAGCTTTATTTTAAGATGTAAAGATCTTTAACCAAGGACACTTTTTCCCCCAGATCTACTGCAGTATCCTGGGCAATGCTTGCCAACATTATTCTAGATAATATATGCTGATCTGCAAAGTGGTCCTCCCTCTCCAAATTTCCAAGGTGCTACACTGGATATCTTGGCATCCAAGAGTTCAATTTTTCATTCCATGGACCTATGTGGAGCCCTTAAAATATATGTATAACCATTTTCTTCAGGATAGAATAGGGAATGATTTAAACCCCTATGGGGTTTATGTCCTGCTCAGAAGTTTTGTGTTCATTTTCTGTGCTTCAGATGCAAATGGAAATGATGGAACATGCCCCCAAAGTAAACATGAATATCCTCTTTAGTGGTCACAGGAACATGATTTTCCTTTACCTCGTGTTATGGTGACAACTTTACAATTTTTGATTTCCCCTTACTTTTAGTCTCAGTGGCAATGGTCAGCAGGACAAATAGAGTGGGCGAATCTTCCCAGTAGGTAAACAAACAACAATAAAAACGTAAAGGAGAACTCCACTTTCATTAGAAAAATAGTATATATAATTTCTACACAAGCCATTTTTTTCATTTAAGTGTTTGTAAAGGATTTTAAATAACAAACATGTTATTCTTACCTGCTCTGTGCAATGTTTTTTCACAGAGCAGCCCAGATCCTCCTCTTCTTGGATCCCCTGCCAGCACTCTGGGCTCCTCCCCCTTCCCGAGTGCCACCATAGCAAGCCACTTGCTATAGGGGCACTTATGTGTGCATGCTCCTGAGCCAGATCTCTGTGTCGATAAGACACAGAGATTGCAGATCAGCACTGCATCCCCGTCCCCCCTTACTGGCTGTCATTGACAGCAGTGGGAGCCAATGGCTACTGCTGCTGTATCTCAGCCAATAAGGAGGGCAAGACCCAGGAAAACTGCTGCTCTTGTGCACATTGCTGGATTGATATCACGCTCAGGTTCAAGGCTGGATTCACATATATGCGAATTGAATGCATTTTTAACCTTCCAATTCGCATAACATGTGAATGTGACTGGCTCTCACACATGTCCTGGGTGGCCGCTCCGTGGTTTTATAAAGGGTCCTGTGCATTTTTGGGTCTGGTTCAGGTGTGAATTCAGGCAAAAATTTACACCTGAACCGGTGAACAGTAACGCACCTGACTCTTGACTGCAAACCAGACATGTGTGAACCCAGCCTTAGGGGGGCAGAGGAGGGAGTTGCACGTTGAAGGTTTTTTACTATCATGCATACAATGCATGAAGGTAAAAAACCTTCAGCCTTTAGAACCCATTTTTTTTTAACAAACAAAACAAGCAAACAGCAGTAGTAGCATTACATAATCAAGAGGATCACCACACTACTTTCTTGTGCATCTGGCTTTCCAACGTTTACTCCTAAGGGTAGCAATAATAGGATTGGACCAATATGCCCTACTGCAACTGACACCGATACACCCATACACATACCCTACACACAAACCCATTCACGTCCACTCATACTCCATTCAGCCCTTGGTCTGTCCCAACAGTCCTACCAGATTCCTCTACACCAACTAATAGAAATAGTCATACAGTAAGGTTTTCACATTTAGAACCACTTTAATGTAACTAAAAAGTACCCTTTCAATTAAATAATTTTAATCTGCATGCACTGTAATTTGTTAAAAAAAAATGTAATGCAAAATGGCAACCTGGAGGCAATTACACTATTGGTGTACTTGTGTATTTGGCTCACTGATCTTCTCAGAAGTCTGTAACAAGATACAAGTCAAATTTCAGGCATCCCCTGCAATAAAAACCTCAGTTTTGGTGAGAAACTTTCCAAGGGTTAGCTACTTCTAAAGGGGTTTAGACATTGCAGCTTTCCATATTAAAAGACTGAAAGTACAGGTGATTATAATGTGCACAGACTTTTTCATTCAAGAATTAGTAAAACAACTATTTCATTAGAACAGAAAAAAGTCGAAATCTACAACCAGGTTTGTTAAAATCCTTCTAAGTTATATAGATCAGCCAAAGGTTGACACACATTAACAATATGTCTAACCCTCCACCACTCTATTCCCAAACTAAAAAAAAATAGAAACTCTGATTTTAATTAGTACATTTCTATGTGTGCGTTGCTGAGGTATCATACAGAATTTCAATTTATCTTTAAAATGTTCTTGTCTGAGTTCCAATGTAACACATTTCTCCTACATCATAGTGTGTTAATCCAGTGTTGGCTATTTATTATACAGAGGAATAATGTGAAAGGTTATAAGAAAAGGAGAAAACCCAAGTGGATACTGCCTCAATACTCAACACAACATTTCCAAAGCAAAATCTCAGTTGACACGCAGCAGAACATAAGAGGCATTGTAGGTGAGTCGGACTGACCAAAGTACTCATTACTTTATGTTACAGCAAGCATAGTATAAAGGAGCTAGACATAATAATAGATGATGCACTTCAAAGCCAATCACAGGAAGCAAGAACACAGCTTTCTTCAAAGTGCATTTCACACTGGGCAGAGACTGTATTTTATAGTTTACAGTGGTATAAAACTGACTTGGAAATGTTAAGGTATACAGGCAGCTACAAGGTCACGATACAAGGTTGCAATAATAGGTGATTAAATTCATAAAATTTCCCTGTGCATGCTAACATTTTATCCTGCCTAAACTTTGATACGCTTTTTCAAGTGGCAGCTTTAGTTTAGTTAGGTTATTATACTTTGGGACAGTGGTGGGTATTTGAATCGGGGCGGTTAATTCAGTCTAATTAATTCCAGTTTTTCTTTATAAAATGTTATCCTGCTTGTAATATATACATATCAAACCCTGTACACAACTTGTGAACTGTCAGGTCTTTACATGGAGATTTAACAAGTTATCAAATGTCACCTAAAAGAACAACATTGACATTTGTTTAATGCACCAAACATATGCAGACCTTCCTTTAAGCGGACATTCACCCTAAATTACATCATGTGCTGATTGTCTTCCCTCCCTCTCTTACCAATAGATATTAACTATTTTGTCAATAGATTGTCAATAGATCCTGCAAAGCATCAACTTCTACTTTTCTCGCCCAGGCAGGTTCTCCCGGCACGTGCGGAGATGTGCCGCAGGGCTCAGTTCCAAAGAAAGCCCTGCAGCACATCTGCACATGTACAGAGCTCCTGCCCACCTGCGTACATGCAGGGATTTCCATGCATGTGCAAAGACCAGGAACATGGAAGTCCGAAACATTCCCTGTTTTTGCACATACATGAAAACCCCCTGTACATGAACAGATGTGCCAACAGGTTCTGCCAGGATGCAAAGGAATTTGGCCATGCCCAGGTATGGCCACGCCAGAAGGGGGAGCTAGACCTGAAAGTTATGGGTTTGTTATTTATTTTTGATTTGCATACACATTTAAAATCTGACGTACAATGTCTGTAAAATCTCATTTAAATTTACATAAACTATTCATCCACTTGTACAAATTAGGCAGGCTCTTGTACTACGCAGCTGTTAGATCTAAAGGAGGTTGTACAGTCAGGTAGTAATGTGTGTAGTGAGTTTAAGATTATCCTATCAAAGTGTTCAAATTACCAAAATAAATATTACATTGGCGTGGAGCTAATCTTCCACATAAAAACGAACATACAACTATTGAAAGCTTCAATTTATCATCAGCCCTTTTAACTCTACCTCAATTGGCAACTTTTATTGCGCTCCTCAATATGTTTCTGACAGTAAAGAATTGTTAATGCCAGACAGCTTTTATATTTTTTTAAAGAAAAAGCTGGGATAATTTTAGTGAATTGACTTTTAGATACAGAAAAATGCAAAAATCGATAGGATAATATACATGTAGTAAAATCAGCAGATCTATGCATTTAAAGTTTTAGGGCCCAGACTTTTATCCTGTGGTAATGCCTTTTAAATGGAATGCCAGCCCTTTAAGGCAACACATTGGGGAGAGTTACTAAAATTGGTGAACACAGAATCTGGTGCAGCTGAGGATAGTAACTAGGGTTGAACCGATACTAGTATCGGTATCGGTGATGATACCGAGTATTTATACAAGTATCGGTACTCGTGCAAATGCACCGATACTTTCAAGCTCAGTTCTTTGAGCTGTCGGAGGGTCTCCCCTGTTGCCAGCTGAAGTGTTAAATAAGTCCGGTAATTGGAGCTGTCAAAAAAAAAAATGCTCAGGCGCTGAAAAACGAAAATAAAAAGAAACATTTTTTCTTTTTGTATCTTTCTGTTTCTTCATCTGCTGATCAAAGGGATGAACAAATGTTCCTCTGTTTAACCTCTTATTAACCCTTAATTTACTCTAATCAGCCTTAATTAACTCCCTAATCTCCTCCATTTAATTATTATTTTCCTACTTTTTTTTTTTGTTTACGTCTATTTTATAAACGATAAACAATTAAACTTTTTCTTTTGTTTGCTTTGTTAGTGAATATTTTTTACACATATATATTAACATATTTTACACATTTCACATTGAAAAAGCGCAAAAAAAAAAAAAAAAAAAAAAATGTATTTAATTTGTAAATAACTTTTCAATGCTTTGTACCATTGCTGACAGATGCAGTGAAAACAAAACATTTGCGGTAGGTATCGGTAATTGGTATTGGCGAGTACTAAAAAAAAGTATCAGTACTCGTACTCGTTGTAAAAAAAAATGGTATCGGTGCATCCCTAATATTAACCAATCAGTTTCCAGGTTTTATTATTTTAGTTTAGCAATTATTTTAGTAAATATGAACTGCTAAATGCGTTTTCTCATCAACAGTAAATAGTAGTCGTATGACTTCTATCAGTGTCTGACTGCAGACTGGTTAAAGCTTGTAGGAGGAGTTTTCATTCTACTCTGACTGTCCTATGAGGATGCAGGGCCCTTGACCCTCTGTCAGGAAAGTGCTGATTTGTCCCTGTGCTGATCACATTTTCGCACTCTTCCAAAAATTTTACAAAAAAACTCTCTAGCAATACACACCAAACTGAGCATGTGCACAGTGCCTCCAAGGCTCTGTACTATCAGGAGATTGCTTTGGGGACAGTGAAAGAGGGGGAGGATCAGAGAAGACAGGATCAAACAGCCTTTTTACACAATGTAGAGGATTGAACGCTTAGGTTCTACAGTGAGTATAGCAAGCATGCTTCGCTGCATATACAGACTGATTTTACTGTAGTGGGTTTAGTAACACTTTAATTGAATAAGCTGAAGTGCACCAGTTTTAGCAAATCTCTCCCCATTGGCATCATATTCATTTCAACGGGGTGCCTTACTGCAAGACAGGTTAATGTGTGACATAGCATGCTTTATGTCAGGGGCATAAGAAGTAAATTGGCTCTTACTAAACTGAAAAAATGGTGTTTAATCAACATATAATATGCAGTACTGGAAGAACCGCATGCTTTTGTGATTTAACATGTTGGTGCCATCTTAAATTAAGAGGTATTAGAATAATATGATAAAGAATTTTAGTGCCTCTTTTTCAGTTAGTTTTATCAGATTTGGTAAATACTTTCCTCTGCACAGTAATGCACACCGGACAGGCAGGAGCAGAACACGACATGAAAGCACAACAGGCGATACGTGTGCTGCAGTGCTTGGAAAAAGAATATAAGTGAAATAAAATGAAACAATGCAGTCGGATGGGATCCTGCACCAAATGTTATTATTCATGCATAATGCAATATGTCAATATATAAATTTGAGGTCACAGGCACTATGTTTACAAACCTTTGTAATGTACAGTCAGTCTACCCTCTGTTATCCTTATTATATATTCCACATTGATTTGTAAATGTCTTTATGTTTGTGTGTTTGGTGTGCTGTCTTGTCTCTTCTCTTTGATAGTATTAAACAAGACAGCTGTGTCATGTGCTAGAGGTCTACTGCCTGGAGACATTATGAAAATTCAGTTTAACCACTTGCCTCCTATGTTTGCAGGTCAAAGAACATTACTCAGTTCCTGATTACTAATCCAACAACACATCTTCAACGCATGATAAATATGTATCATTTGCTCCCTTAGTACTTGAAAGGAGAAGATGAGAATAGATGGGACTATCAGGTACTCCTGGACACTTGATTTGTCAATAGCAGTTGTGAACAGATCTCTGTTTTATTTTTATTTTTATAAATAACTCCTGCTTAATGCCTTAAAATGTTTGCTATCCATATAATAACACGACATTGTGAAATCTCTTTTTTACATTTTGAAAATATACATCCACTCTTGTTGACCTTGTGTAGCAGCCCCCCTCAGCCCCCCTAATACTTACCTAAGCCCATCCAGCGATGTGCATGAGTGCCTCGGCCGTCCGGGACTCTCCCTCCTAATTGGCTAAGACCCAGCCCATTGGCTCCTGGGATATGAGTGTCATCAATTCCAGGAGTCAATAGGCATCTGCCACTTGTAGCATCACGTTGCGCTTTCTACCAGTGGCAGCCCGTCCATTAGGGGTGCCGCTCCACCTATCCATGCGTCCGGCCCCCTGATCTACATACAGAGCGCCGGACTATGGATTCCAATGGAGGGGGGGGGTTGAAGCATATGATTAGAGCCAGAGGCTCCAATAGGCTTCAAAAAAGGGTGGGCTTGGGATGCAGGGTACTGAGCCCTGATCCCACCCAGTTGTGTGACAGTAGCGAATGAATATTTGCTATTTTCCCACTAAATCTCCCCCCCACCAATCAGGTTGTGAAACCCGTTTCCCGATTGGCCAAAATGTCAGACAATCCTACTGGACATCTAGCGCCTAGGAGAAAGAGGAGAGGAGACGCATGGCAAAAGCCACCGTGCTGGAGATGAGGACACTGGAGTTGCTGCCCGCAGCTTGCCACACGCCACCTAGATCGGTAGTGCCACCGCTGGCTGCCCAGGAGGGTTGTCCCCCCCAAAAAAAAACACCAGCCACCATTGCTCTCTACTATATGTGCACTCGCAAGATCAGGAGGGGAATTCTGGGTAACCAGCAGCACTGTATCCCGGAAGGAGGAACAAGTGGGCTTCAGATACACTAAAGAAGAGAGCGCACTTGCTGGGGACTATAAAGTAAGTTTATTTGAAAAGAACATGATTTGCAATACTTTCATTTCATACACATTCCATTATCAATAGCATTAGGTGCGATCATCATGGGGGTTACTTAAAAAAACAAGCTGGAACGCCGCTCTAAAACAATGAGCTTAAAACAGTAGTAAAGTGCGTTTTCATTTACACCTCCATCTCCTCCATCTCCTAAATGTGCACCTTTTAAGAGGTAGTCACATTTGTAGTGGCCGGCGACGTCACCAGCGCATGCGCTCTGCATTTTGAATGGATGGCACACTCGAGTGCTGTGTCGCAATTGTGACTCCTGTGCAGGGCCGGGACATGGGGTTGGCAGGAGGGGCAGCTGCCCTAGGCACTGTGGTATCATGTGAGGTGGGGGGCACCACAGGGAGATTTGGAGGAGGGGATTTTTGTTAGAAGGGAGAATTTGGGGGTGACAGGGGGTGAGTGTTGTTCTAGGAGGGGAAATTTGGGGGGGAGTGCTAAGACAGGTAATTTAGGGGGATTTGTATTGGGATGGGGAAGAAGATTTGTGCTAGGAGGATTTGAAGTGGGGGGGTTGTGTATTTTTTGGGGGGGGGGGGCATTTGAACTGGTGGGATTTGGGGGATGAGGGGGGCAAATATTTGCGCATAGAGAGGGTATTTTATCAGGGGGTGGATTTGTACTGGGAGGAGGAGGAATTTATGCTTAGGTGGTAAGCATGCAGATTAGTGCTCGTGTTTTTGTGGGGGAATTTTTGCTGACACATAGGGGCAGAATTACTAAAGGCAAATAGACTGGGCACTTTGCAAAGTGTAGTTGCACCCTGCAAGTGCAGTTGCTCCAGAGCTTAGTACATGAGGTAAAGATTCACTTTGCAAAGAATACCCAATCACGTGCAAGGAAAATAAATAAAACAGCATTTTGCTTGCACATGATTGGATGATGGTCAGTAGAGCTTCTGCTCATTTACCAAGCTATTTTCCTTTAGTAAACCAACACCATAATGCTCATACGTATTGGGAAGAGGGCGTAGGTTGGCGTGCTCACCCTGGCCTTTATATGACCTTGTCCCAGCACTGCTCCTGAGCGCACGCACGGGAGTGACATCATCGTGACCAGGCCATTCAAACATTCGAAATGCATGAACCCAGAAGGAAGACCGGGTGAAGATGAAAGCCTTGTCAGTAAGGACAGAGATGGACAGATATCACTTTACATGGAAGTCTGTCATAATGTGCACAGTATGACATTAACCTGCAAGGGGCCATTTTTCTTCTTTACTACCACTTTAAAAACGTATATAGTAAGGAGATCTGTGACATTGTTGGGGAGCTGTCATTTGCAAATCACTTATTTTCAGGCTGTACAAGGCAGAGGAAAACTCATTCATCTGTATAAGAGACTACTTTCTGGTGGACTAAAGGTAGAGACATAGGATAAACCATGTGAAGACAGGATCTCACCAATGAATATTTTCATTTGTCAGATATGTATGCATACATGAAACCCTCCTGTTCTGCATCAACACTAACACTAAACAGACACCCTCCTTATCTAATCAGTTATGGTGCTTGGCCAGGAAAATCCTATGTTACAGATCTAATATATGTTGTTAACTGCACTTTAGCAAATGCTGGTGTGCTGGGCATGTCATTTGCCATGTCAGCAATCTCCCTCTTCCCTAGTGAGCTTCAGTTGTGGGTGGTTCAGGGCCAGTACAAATCTCACAAAATTTCAGGCTCTATGGGAGTAAATCAGGATGGCAGGCTACCCAAATCTAAGAAATATGGTATACACTTGAACTCCAGCCTTACCTTCAGGCTTGCATAGAAAATGCTTGGTCTGTTTTCACTGCACACTGTGAGCTTCACAGCCATTTCCTGTTGGAGGATGTTTAGCATCATCTACTCTTTTTACTTTTTCTTAGAAGTTTAAAAAAAAATTAAAAGATCACCAGGCCAAGTCCAGAGGATGGGACAGCTTATTAACCAACGTTCAGAAATATTTAAAAAAATTGCTTTCGGTGTTGTCTGTGATTTTTAGAATTTTGAAAAAGGAATTTGTGTTTGTTTATTACCCTTTGTTTTTTACAAAATGATGTTATTCATGCTTAAAGGGTTTGTTACCCCACAGAAGTAGAGTTGCCTTTTAAATGTAATAGGCACACATCTCTATACTGTGGGGTGGTTTTAATAGTATTATCCATGAATCTGAGACAGTTATCCTCTAAACCAGCGACCAACAACCAGTGGTCAGTGGACCACTGATAGTCCACCAGAAAATATTGGTGGTCCCCAGGGGTTTTGCTGCAAATCAACATTGTGGTGGATGTAAACCGCCCAGTGTTGTTTCCAGTATTGTTCTCAATGCGCGCTGACAGTTAATACTGTCAGCGCTGATTGATACCCGATGCCTCTTCTGTAGTCCCGACTACTGTGAACTCAGAGGGAGGCCCTGGGTGTAGTGCAGAAATCGGGAGGTGAAGAAGAAGGGGACTTCCAATGGCAGCGCTGATCACAGACTGTGGGAGGGAGTACAGAGCTTAAGCACATGGCTGGATAAGGAGGTGAGATTCCATGATGAGTCTGTGTAAGGCAGCAATGCAGAGTGCAGGGGGGGCAGGAGGGTTCAGAGAGCTGGAGCATTGTGTGTATAAGGCAGCAGTATGATCCAGGGGGAGGGGGGCAGAGAACTGGAGCATTGCATGCATAAGGCATGTCAGTGGTCTGTGGGATTCACAATTGCGAGTTTAGGTTCAAAAGGTTGGCGACCACTGCTGCGAACTATCTGATTAATGTTTTCATAGTAATCTGTAAAGGGCCCTGTTATCATTTTTTTGTTCATAGTAAAGTTAGAACCCTTTTAGAGGAACCTAGTCTGGACTCTGTCATTGGGGGATTACAATAGGGTATTGAGTTGTGTCTGGGGCCCAATCTGCATGTAAAGGGGGTTCAAGGAAGGTAGGCTTGAGTTCTTGTCAAGCCAGGCAGGACCTCTCCCTTGGCTACCAGGGGTAAAGCCTGAGCCAAGGATTAGCATTCCTGCTCTCACTACATAGCAAATCTATATTCTGACATATACTGTGGCAGTGCAAATATATAATACATGTGCACACACTGGTGTAGCTATTTTCTTATTAAAAAAAGACAAGACAAAAGACAATATCAGTCTATATTACACTGAGAAATGTAGGTAATTTCTGACATATTACATTGTCTGTCTATGGCAACTGGTAAAAGTAGAATACAAATCAGACAATACATTTTGCAAATGGTGCGTGGAAGCAGTTTAGTCTTTTACAATGATCTACAGCCTCATAAAAGTCCAGAAGGAGAATAGGCTCAGGTGACAGAGGCTGTATTTATGAAATTATTACTTTTATAAAGATAGAAGCTTTCAGGCTATGCAATATTTAAAGCAAAACTGCAGCTAACATTTAAGTTTGTAAAAGACTTGTAAAAGGTGAGCCCCAGGCAAAAAGCTAAATAGAAAGCTGAAATATACATATGTGAAATGTTTTAAGTGTCAAAAGATTTTCCAGGCAGTCTTGAGATTCAGGCACACCTTTTCAGACAGCACAGCTAGGACCTGCACTCCCTGACATCTCTTGGCAGACTACACTGAAGTTGAGAAATAATGTAGTAGCAGCATACTGGGTCCTCTCACTTTTAATCTGCAGGGATTTAAATAAACACATAGATACACGTTCTTCCGAATGTGAAATTGCACTTTAAAGTATATGCACACATTTAAATGAAAAGTTGCCCAGCCTCTCGTTTTTAGCCCCTTCAACCCAAAGATCTGGCCGAGCAGGTGTATATGCGCCCCCCATCAGGTGCATATTTTAAGGCTACAATCTGGTAAAGATAAATAATACAACCTTTTGAAAATAAAAATAAAAATAAATAAATAAATAAAATATATTTTTCCAATTTAAAGCCGAACTAATGCACCATGGTGATTTGACAAGCTGGTCCACCCTGCATCTGAGATCTGTATGCAGGGAATACCAGCTAGGAGGGGGTGGGAAGCATATAGACAGTTTTTGAATACTGTCAGTAGTTAAAGCCCAAACTAGGCAAATAAAAAAGTATCTCTTGCAGTGGGACTGTGTTGGCACTGCAAGGGCTAATAGCTTATTTTGTACAGGGAAGAAGAGAAACAGTTTTTCTTACCTGATCCTTCACTCCCCTGGCAGGCAGTGCTCCCCAATGTTCCAGGGGTGGACTGTCCCTCTGCATCCTCATGTCAAGGGCAGGTCTATGGACTCTGCTTTCGTCTTGGGGACATCAGGACTCTATACCATTGGAACATGGCATGCAAACACTGCAATTACAATGCCATGGAGGAGCAGAGGATCGGGTAGGTAAATATCCTTTTATTGTTCCCCTAGACATAAACAAGCAATTAATCCTTGCAGTGCAGGCACAGACCCACTTCAAGGAATCATTTTTCATATGTGTCCAGAATTGAGCTTTAACTACTTCCAGTATTGAAAAAATGTGTATCTATATGCTTCCCCATCCCCTCCTACCTAGTATGCCCTGCACACAAATATCAGATGCAGGGTGGATGAACTTGCCAACTCTCCACAGTACCAGACAGTGTTTACATCAATTTTTTCTGCTTGCCACCCATTCATCTTTACAGAACTTGTAGTTATACCTGCACGACAAGTGGAACTTGTACTTGCACTTTACCTCTTTGCTTTGCAATATGCTATGATATGTGGATACAATTAAAAAATAAAAACACACAGGAACATACTGTACAGAAAATTTGAATGGGTCTATAGGCTATTAAGTAGTCATAGCAGCGTAAGGTGGAGACAACAATACTTACTGTACGAAAACCAGGAAAAAAGCATGTATCCCTTAATTCAGTATTTGGCGGAATCACCTTTGACAGCTGTGAATCTTTGGGATTCTACCAGCCACAGGTCTCTGCCCATTCATTAGACAAAACTGCCTAAACCTGCTCAGATCAGATGGATTATTTTGGTGAACAACAATTATCAAGTCTTGCCATAGTTTCTCAGTTGAATGAAAGCCTTGGTTTTGGCTGTGGCATTCTCAGCTAGGGTTGAGCCGAACATCCCCGGGTTCGGTTCGCACCAGAACCTGCAAACGGACCGAAAGTTTGCACGAACGTTAGAACCCTATTAGTTACAATGGACGCGAACGTTCGAAATCTAAATCTAAAGTGCTAATTATAACGGTCAATATGCATGTTATTGTTATAAAAAAGGTTTGGGGACCCGGGTCCTGCCCCAGGGGACATGTATCAATGCAAAAAGAAGTTTTAAAAATGGACGTTTTTTCTGGAGCAGTCATTTTAATGATGCATCAAGTGGGAAAAAAAAAAAAGTGAAATATTCCTTTAAATATGGTACCTGGGGGTGTCTAAAGTATGCCTGTGAAGTGACATGTGTTTCCTGTGTTTAGAACTGTCCCTGCACAAAATGACATTTGTAAAGGAAAAAAATAAGCCATTTAAAACTGCTTGCGGCTTTAATGTCATGTCTTGTCCAGGCAATATGGATGAAAATCTTTGAGAAAAATGGCATGGCTACCCCATCCCCCCCCCCCCCCTACCCCAGCCTATTACCAGCCCCTTCTTGTATGGATATTAAGGGGAACCCTGCACCCAAAATAAAACCCTATACCTAAAACCCTATATACTCTGAACCACAGTATACAGACGGTGCAAACAAGACAGGGACTGTAGATACAGTATATACTGTATGTATGTATGTATGGACTGTTGGTGTATACTGTGCTGTGCTGGAGGCACACAAAACACACTAACTCCTGCAGATGGCTGTCTTAGGTGACAAAAGGGCAGATACAGTGTAAGGTGGTTTAGTGTGCTACTGCTGTGCTATACTCACACAGCACACACACTAACACCTGCAGATGGCTGGATTGGTAGAGAACAGCACTGAGAAGAACACACTATCCCTGCCTATTTTTCCTCTATCCCTACACTTTCCCCACAAACAAAGGCTGAGAAGAATACACTATCCCTGCCTATTTTTCCTCTTTCCCTACACTTTCCCCACACAGAAATGATTCACATATAGTGTGTACATGTACAGTACACTGTCAATGTTCCTCAAGCTGGAACACACTACACGAGGCCGCCGGCGCGGCGTCCTTATATAGTATGTGGCGTGTACTAAACCCCCTGAGCTATAATTGGCCACAGGCATTGTGGACCGTTCGCATCACACGAATTTAATGCGAACGGCCACTGGGCCCATACCTATTCTCAGCCAAAGCGCACATCTAACCACTTCAAAGCATAGCTTTAGATGAGTGTTGACATTTGTCCTGCTGGAAGATGAACCCCAGTCTCATTTCCCTTGCAGACAATGTTTCCTCTAGAATTGCCCAGTATTTAGCTCCAAAAAACGTCAAATTAATCCTGCCCAGTTTCTCAGTTCTGGCTGATGGAAGGCATGCTGCTCCTACCCTGTCTATCCATGAAAATGGAGTGTTAGCATTATGCCATGTGTAGTGTTTTGGCGCTGAGGCCAAAAGTTTTAGTTTTGGTCTCAGTGTACCAGAGAACCTATTCCCATATATTTGTTGTCTCCACGTGCCTCCTGGAAAACTCCAATGAGGAGATCATCTTATTCTTCTTTTCAGCCATGGCTTTCTTTTTGTCACTTTCCTCAAAGCCAAGCTGTGTTGTGTGGATGGTTTCTCCTATCTCAGCAGCTACTTTATAATTATTATTATTATTATTATAATTAATTGCCTCGTGTTCTCATTACACAATCTATCACTTTGGTGGAAGGCCTTCTTTAGACACTGTGCCATATACTTTACAATTTTAATAATGGATTTAATAGTGCTCCAGCAGATGTATAAAGACACTTTTTATTAAAGCACATCATTCATTGGTGCTTCATTAGAACTTATTTTTGACTTGTTTTGTGAGCTTCTCATGGTTGTTTGGATATGTTTTCCAACAAATTTTGGAGCCTTCCAGAAAAAGGCAGATTTATTTTAGGATTATGCGTCATTTTCTCAACAAATTATGGTATATATCAGAGCAGAGGTCTCCAAACAGAGGCCCTTTGCTTGCCTTTCTCCAGCCCTTGGGCCACTTTTCCTCCCCCTGATATTAACAATGGGACATAAGTCCCTCCAATGACACCAACAATGGGGCACTATTCCTCTCACTGACATCAACGATGAGGCATTATTCCTCTCACTGACATCAATGATGGGACACTATTCCTTCCACTGACATGATTGATAGGGCACTATTCCTTTCACTGACACAAATGATGTGGCACTTTTCCTTCCACTGACAACAATGATGTGTCACTATGCCTCCCACTGACACCAATAATGGGGCACTATTCCTTCCACTGACACCAATGATGGGGCAATATTTCTCCCACTGACACTAATGATTGGGCACTCTTCCTCCCATTGACACCAACAATGGGACACTATTTTTCCAATACGAAAAATAGGGCATTGCTCACTTAATCTTACGTCAGGATATTTTCAACTTCCGCAGCTTCAGTCTGGCCCTTTGAAGTCTAAAGGACAGTTAACTGGCCCTTTGTTTAGAAAGTTTGGAGATCCCTGCACCAGAGTATAGGTAGGGACTTTACAGTAAAAGGAGCATATACTTCTGCAATCAAAACTCTTTAGTTCATTTGTAAATGTTTTTTAACTACTTCTGCATTGCAGACTATTTTGAATAGATCAGTTGCACAATAGTCCAATTAACTGTATATATTAATGGCAGGCTTTAACAATACAAAATATGGAAAGGTCCAAGGTGAATGAATGCATATGCAAGAAAATGTTTAATAGGTAAATGATAGATCACCTACTTAATGTAGATGAATTGTTACATGTCATGTTGCTATCAGTTTAGATACAGGCTATATGTTTGCTTAAATTAAGAATTCAGTGCGTGGGGTATGTCATGTGTATCTGGTTTTCAATGCATCATCTTGAAACCCTACTCAAAGGCTGCTTTTTCAGACACCTGATGAGGTTCTTGATAATTTAAATGCATGACCACATGGGTAAGAAGGCTTCATAATGTACTTCAGTGTTGCTGCACTGGAAAAAAATACGTGATTGTATAGAATTACTCCTAACAATAGTTAATTAAGATGTGATCTAGTGCACTTTATCTCATCACAGCTATTCATCACGTATAAAGTTCTCAGGGGATAGCACGCTTATTAAGACTGGATTTTTTCCAATGGAGAAGAGAATGGTGAATGGCCATAGGTGAGATTTCCATCTACTTCCTCTCCCATAATCAAAACAGGACGTTAGAGAAAATACTACCAAAGTGAGGAAATCCCAGTGTGTCACCAGAACTAGTGTCCCTATTGGAAGATTTCCCCCTATTGATTTTTTAAGTCAACCCAAAAACTGAGATTTTTGTTTTAACTTTCACTTTTAACCACTTGCCGACCAGCTGCCGCAGTTTTGCTGGGGCAGAATGGCACGGCTGGGCGAAACGACATTATGTAACGTCGCTTCGTCCTGTGGCCACTAGGGGCATGCGCACGTGCCAGCTTCTCGCCCCCGGAGCCGATGCGAGTGCCTGGCAGTCGCAATCACGGCTGGGCTCCCGCAATCGATGTTGACACACTGAGAACCGGGATCTGGGTGTGTAAACACACAGTTTCCGGGTTCTCTGAGGGGAGAAGAGACTGATCGTCTGTTCATACAAAGTATGAACAGCGATCTGTCATCCCCCCTAGACAGTCCCCTCCCCCCTTCAGTTAGAAGACAGAGACGGAACACAATTAACCCCTTGATTGCCCCCTAGTGGTTAACCCCTTCCCTGCCAGTGACATTTTTACAGTAATCAGTGCATTTTAACAGCACTGATCACTATATAAATGCCAATGGTCCCAAAAATATTTCAAAAGTGTCCGATGTGTCCGCCATAATGTTGCAGTCCTGATAAAAATCGCAGATCACCGCCATTACTAGTAAAAAAATAAATAATAAAAATGCCATAAAACTATCCCCTATTTTGTAGACGCTATAACTTTTGCGAAAACCAATCAATATACGCTTATTGCGATTTTTTTTTACCAAAAATATGTAGAAGAATACATATTGGCATAAACTGAGGAAAAAAATAGTTTTTTTATATATTTTTGGGGGATATTTATTATAGCAAAAAGTAAAAAATATAGTGTTTTTTTCAAAATTGTCACTCTTTTTTTGTTTATAGCGCAAAAAATAGGGATGTAGATCTTGCAATTTATTAGAGCCCTGCAAGTGCAGCAGCTGATCTATAATTATGAAACCACTCCCATTAGATACACTTTCCACATGGACACAAACACACATGGATTTCTTCAGAATAACAAACGGTAGGAATCTGCAACAAATCTTGTTAAAATCCTTGTAATATATATAGATTACCCAGAGGGGAATGTTTTTTTTTTTTCTCAGCAAAAGTGGAATTACTCTTTAACTTTACTTTTTTCTGTCTCTTTATGTTACTGTGTACTGTGTCTCACATAATCCCTAGGATTATTGTGAGCTAAAAGTGCAGACTATTGTTGACTGAAGAGCAGACAATAATACACTCAATTGGGCAAAGTCAAAGTAAGTTCATCCTACAGTCAACAGCTGAAATCTTAGGAGACTCTATGGGGTTGATTTACTAAAGGCAAATAGACTGAGCACTCTGCAAGTGCAGTTGCACTCATTTCCCCAGAGCTTAGTGAATGAGGTGAAGCTGTACTGATTTCCAACATCTAATCATGTGCAAGCAAAACAAATATGTATACTGTACAAACTTTATCTTTTATAAATCAAACTTTATTTTGTACAAATTACACTGTATAGAAAACTTTAATAAAAACATTGAAACATAAACTAATCATGTGACATATTTTTTTGTCTTGCACCTGATTGGGTAATCTTTACAAAGTGAAGCTTCACCACATTCAATAAAATCTGAGGGAAATGAGGGCAACTGCACTTGCAAAGTGAAAATTCTATTTGCCTTTAGTAAATCAATCCCATTGACTTTGGTCTGCTGATTCAGAGTCAGTTTTGTATTTTTGGCATTGAGTTTCCTTGCCAGTGTACAGTATAATAGAGCTCAGAAAGGACAAGGCATTTTATTCTTACCAAGCAAACGAAAATCATGAAAAAATGTGTGTGTATAATTTATACATATAACTTCCATGTTGAATCTAACTACATGACTGAGAATAATGGGTTCATTAAAAGTAACCAACCACTGGCTAATGGAAAATGTATACAAAATGTCAGCGTAAAAACAATTATTTTTTTGTTTTTTTTTGGTTTTTTTCATTTAGACCTTGGATTATAGTCAGCAATTCGTAAAACACTAATAAAACTTTTGTTATACAATAGTAATCTAGTTCATCAAGTTGCCTTGCATTGATAACATCATTGAACATTATGAGTCAGTAATAGGGAAAACTGACTGGTAAACAATACAATATGGGATGTGGTGCAATCAGAGACAAGACAGGTATGGTTTAACATTTGAGTAGATATATTAACATTAATTTAGATGCAGAGACTCTCACAAACACCATTCATCATTCCGCTCTGGTATTACAAGTTTAAACAAGAGTACTCTCAAATGGTTCGCTTCAGCTTTACAGCCAGGAAAATGTTCTCTCTGAAGTCTAAGCATCCTCAGCTGAATCAATACGGTAAATAAAAAGTTGTGTGCATCATGAATGTTTGATAAATTCCTCCCTCTGGGTTTTTTTCCCTGTAAAGATTCTTTTTTATTACATGTATCAATATTGCATAGGTAATGTTCCTTTTTTTATGGTTTAACTACCGCAGAAGCAGTTAAGAAACTTGTAAAGAGGAACCTATAATAGATCTCTTGCTTCCAGCCAATATGCCTCTATTATTGGATGGAACTGTAGCAAACAATTAATCCAACATCCATTTTTCCAGCAAGTTAGCTGATCATAAAACAAGAGATCATTAAATTTTTCATAAAGAAAAAAAAATATGGGTCTCATATTAAAATTCTAATATACAAATATATATATATATATATATATATATATATATATATATATATATATATATATATATATGTAGCGGTCATAACCCCTAGGGAGGACCTTGAATTTTCTGGGCTTACCAATTACCTCCTCGTGGCTTGTCGGTTGTTGTCTAGGGGTTCCCAGGGTTAGTACCCAGTAACTTCAAATGCTGACACACAAAAGTCCTTTTTAGGATTTTTATTTTGCAGGGGTAACATCCAACTATAACTAATCTCAGGTGGGAATAGAGGGCACGGGTGATAAAACTCAGGCACTTTGAACTGCTGACATCCACTGAATGTCTCTTAGTTAGCCCAGAGAGTAGCCACTCGCAACTGGGCACTTCACTGCTGGATAGACCTCTAACTATAGATTTAGCAGCCAACATGTGATCCGAAAAGTTTGAAAAGTCTCTGCCACAGACTAGATTGTAACTGAAGACAAGTAGGTACCTTTCCCACAGTACCTGAATCTTTCAGCCTTCTTGGCGATACTGTGAGAAGTGTGGATTCTTTAGTGTCCATACAACTCAGCTCCCAGGCTCTTACAGGGCAGCCAGTTTCTTGGCCCTCCTCCGAAGAGTCCTCCCCTGGTCGCTTGTACGAGTTGCCGTGTCCCTCCAATACCGAGAGCACACCGGGACACCTCCGAATCCTCCTTCAGTTACTGGGCCTCGAACTAGCCAGTTCCGAGGCTCGGAAATGGACGGATCCCCCACCCCAGACCATGAGGGCCTCTGGGGCTGGTCAAGGTGACCATGCTTACGGGGACGGCAGACACTCCTGGGTTCGGGACCCCTCATGGAGTTGGTCTGGACCGGAACCAGGAATCAAAGCAGCAGCCGAACCCTGAACACGTGACTTCAGCATCTTAAATACCCCTTCCCAGACTACGCAGCGGGGCCAGACATGCCCACTGATTGGCTCCGGGAAAGATTGGTACTCAACACGTCCAACCAGGCTTGGTTCTCAGCCTGTCACAGGTGCCTCACTGCACCTATGACCAGGCACAACTTCAGTACAGCCCAACCAAACTAATGCCAAAGTAAAAGACCTGTACAATTAACCCCCAGAACTGTTACAGTTCTGGAAAACTAAATTTACATATATATTTCGCACACTTTAGACAAGTGTCGGCGATACATATATATATATATATATATATATATATATATATATATATATATATATATATATATATATATATATATATATATATATATTGTATGCACTCCTTGAGTTTTTGATTTGCATATTGTATGTTATGATTTTGTAATAAAAATGGATAGAACAATTATATACACAAAACTTATATTTTATATATGTATATAATTATATACACAAACATTTTTTCACAGTTGATGATGCCCTGAATACAGTAATCTGCTGGTGTCTTATGTTTGAGCACTCCAACGGCATAATCTCCCAATACTCCTGAAAGGGGCAACTAACATCTGTATTCTTCTATTCTTAATAGTGGAACTGTAACAAAAAAAAGGTTTGAGTACAGGCAATTTTTTTTTTTTTTTTTTTAAATGCAGAAGAGACATGTTATATCTTTTCTGCATTAAAGCTTCTTACCTGCCTGTCCGCACTGAACATTGAGCTGCACATTCATCTTTCAGGATAAAGAAAACTCCTGCACATGCAGTGATGTCAGCTTGGCCCAGCCAATGAAAATGCAAAAAGGCTGGCTTTAGATGGCAACAGCTGGTAAGTGAGCTTCGAGACACTGGAGAAAAGGTAAGTAATGATAACATTAACCAAACTAACACAGTTAAAAAAAAAATATATATATATATATATATATATATATATATCATTGTTGTTGCATTTTCTAAATCTTAGTACAGAGTACTCAAGTTTTGAAAATAAGCTGGTAAATGCATCTCACTGGCATCCAAAAAATATTATAATAAACTTTTGATGACGTTTATGTGTACCATGCATGGAAATCAAATCTGTTTTCCAGAACAGACCCATAATGAAAATATTTTATGTTATGCTAAGTATCAATTATTTTATGACAGAGGTACAAGCATGACTATCCTTTTTTCATTTAGTGTTTTCCAAAAATGATTGAAGGTTCCATTCCCTTGATCCATTTATTTATTTATTTTTCCTTTTACATTTTTAAAATAAGTAACATGGAAAACCCCTGTCTTGCTCATACTACTGTAGATTCTATGCCTTGCATCATCAAGGCCATTTCACACTAGAAACTTTGTAACAGCTAAATATCTCTTTGATTATTTTCTTTGGTGATGTGTAGCTATGAAAAGAATAGCAGACTACTGTACTATGCTTAACTGTTCAGTCACAGATCACTAAATGGCAATGGATTTCAGCAGTTGTATTGGATAACATGAGTGGCTACAGAGATAAAGATTTTGTAACTGGCTCTGAACACTGCAAAAAGTCAGTCACTCAACAACTAAGCTTCAAGTCACTGCAATCATTACTGTTGATTTATTCCAGTGGTCTCCAAACTGTGGCCCAGGGGCCGAATGCGCCCTTTTGCCTGCCTTTATGCCTGCACTGTCCCTCCCACTGATATGAGGAACATTCCTTCCACTGACACCAACAATGGGGCAATAGTCTTTCCACTGACACCAACAATGTGGCACTATTCTTTCCACTGACAGCAACAATGGGGCACTATTCTTTCCACTGATACCAACAATGGGGCACTATTCTTTCCACTGATACCAACAATGGGGCACTATTATTTCCACTGACACTAAAGATTAAGCATAATTCTTCTCCTTAATATAAACAACTGGGCATTATTTATCCCACCATCACCAATGATGTCCTCCATTTCTATTGACCTCCCGTGCTAATTTATTTTTTACTCTCACTGACCACCAAACCTGAGACATTGTCTGCTCCCACTCACGTCTGGCCTCCTCTATAGTCTGAAGTACACTTAACTGGCCCTTTATTTAGAAAGTTTGGAAACCCCTGATTTATTCTTACTGATAAAATACTATCTAGAACAATTTCATACTGTAGCTGTTACAAATTGCTGCTATAAAATTGCAAATGTAACATGGTCCCCTAGGCAAATATTTCAAGACAGGGAACCCAAAGGTTAGCACTCAGTTCATTATAAGAAAAACAAAACACAAACATGCCCATTAAACATAACCATTAAAGTCTAACTCCGGGTAAATAAAAAAAAAATATTCCTTGCAGTGTCCACACTACAAGGTTTAATTGCTAAATTTTTGTTGTGCATCCTCATGCTCAACCAGTCGAGGGTCCTGACTTCATTAAGATCAAAGCAGGGTCCATAGTCCTGCTTTGGACGTGAGGCCACCAAAGAACAGTCCACCCCAGGATCGTGAGGTGGTGCCATCTGCCAAGAAAGCAGAGGATCAGGTAAGTAAAATTGTTTCTCCTTTCCTGTAGTCAAAACGGTCAATTAACCCTTGCAGTACACACACAGCCCCACTGCAAGGGATAATTTCTAATTTACCCAGAGCTGGGCCAGAAAGATATTGCTCACCAGAGTGCAGAGCTGCTTCAAGTATTAAAATATATGTGAACCTTTAACTTGTAAAACAACCAACAGTTTGAAATAGAAAAGAAAAAATGCAAAACATTTCTGTACAGTTATAAAAAAACACATTATAAATACTTTTTTTTTTATCATTGGTCACATGACCACTATTTTCAGCTGCATAAAAAGCTTAGAGAGCTGGGGGTGAAGAAGGTAGTGGGGTGTGTCAGCAGGAGGCAAGGGAAAACAGTACACTGGTCTTCCCAGTGAATGGCTGTGCAGGGGGAGTGGCAGCACAAGTCTTGGCTATTAAAGGCTTGAAAACCAGAAAACTGACCCCACTGGGATGGATGTGCTCTTATACCTAATGTGGTCAGTATAAAATAGGAAAGCAGGAGAACAGGCAGAGTCACCAGATATTTAACACAAACCAAGCGATACAAAGAGAATGAGATATTTAACATAAGTACATGGTACAACAGGCACATATCAGGAATATGAAATGTTGGGGTAACATACTCTTTAACAGTTAACCTACAAAAAAAATTACAGAAAACTGGTTGATATTTGTAGCTAAGGAAAGTCAGGCCAATGAGGATCGCATCTTGAGCTGTACAGATACTGTTTGTGTACTAATTTCTAGGGATGGGCGAACGGTTTCATTGTTTGTAATATTTCCTCCTTCCTGCTCCCCCCCCATGACTTTACGATTAAGATCAACAGCACAACCATTGGTCCCTCCACACATACCAGGGTGCTGGGTGTAATCCTTGACTCTGACCTCTCCTGCAGCCCCCACATCCAATCACTGGCTAAATCCTGACGCTTTAACCCCTGCAACATCTCCAGAATTTTACCCTTCCTGACTAATGACACCACAAAGCAACGTATTCACTCCTTGATTATTTCCCACCTTGACTACTGCAACTCTCTCCTTAATGGCCTACCCTTGCGCAGGCTATCCCCCCTTCAGTCTATTATGAATGCTGCTGCTAGACTAATATACCTCACTAATCGATCTGTGACTGCTGCCCCTCTCTGCCAATCCCTTCACTGGCTTCCCTACCCCACCGTATAAAATTCAAAATGCTAACCACAACATACAAGGCCATCCACAACATCACCCCAAGCTACATCACCAACCTCATCTGCAGATATTGCCCAAATCGTCCCCTCCGCTCCTCCCAGGACCTCCTGCTCTCTAGCTCCCTTGTTACCTCCTCTCTTGCTCGCCTTCAGGACTTCCCAAGAGCCTCTCCCATCCTCTGGAATTCCCTGCTCCGGTATATCCGATCAGCCCCTAACCTGTCCACCTTTAGGAGATCTCTGAAAACTCAAATAAAATTAAATAATAATAATTGTTTGGTTGTTCGGCGAACATCCGAACAAACGGGTCGTTCGACCGTTTGTTTGCCCCCCCCCCCAAACCGACCACAATGCATTGCGCACGCTGAACAGTGCATTGCAAACCCTGATTGGCCAATCAGCCAATCAGGGCACAGAGCACTGTCATGATTGTCATAATTGGACACTGTCATCATGACTTTATCCAATCATGGCTCATTCCCGCCCCACAGTATAAAAGTATTCTTTCAATAGCAGACATTTTCAATGTGATTTTGGCGTGGAGAGAAATAGAACAGGGCTCTGTTCCGTGCTATCAGTTAGTGTGCTATACTGTGTTATTTTGCTTCAATTGTCAGTGTAGAATATTAGTTTAGTGTCAGTGTAGGGATAGTGTGAGTGTAGTGAGGAGGACCATCATTCAGCTTTGCATAGTGTGCAGCTAGAGTAGGGACAGCTCAGATAGTTTCACTGTAGTGTAGTGAGACTATGTTATTCATACATACATCAGTGTGGAGTAGGGACAGCGCATATAGTTTCAGTGTAGTGTAGTGAGACTGTGTCAGTAATCTTTACATTAGTGTATAGCTAGAGTAGGGACAGTTCAGCTAGCGTCAGTGTAGTGACGGTTGGACACCGTCTATTTGATTGCGTTACTGCCAGTTTAATGCCATTTACTTCTTTGTGTGCTACTGCCAGTTTAACGCTGTATAGTTCTGTGTGCGATACTGCCCGTTTAATGCCATATAGTTTTGTGTGCATTACTGGCAGTTTAACGCTATATAGTTCTGTGTGCATTACTGCAGTTTAACGCCATATAGTTCTGTGCGTCACTGTACGTTTTGCGCATTATATTGCAGTATATTATAGCGTATCCATGGATTGTGTCTGTGTAGTGTGAGTACTCAAATTAAAGTGCACCAAACACCTCTTTACATTTATTAAAGTGCATCTACGTACAGATTTCAACTTCTTCTTTACATTTGCTTATAAGCACCGCCCCTCCCTCCCAATAATGTCTGGGAGGACAACAAGGAGAGGCAGACATTCCCTTGGCACAGTAAGGGGGCCAGTAAAAAATGTGTCCACTGGCAAAGGTGGACGTGGTGGTCAATCCTCAGGCAGGGCATCATCTGCTGTTTAGTGAGTTTGCCCGTGCTATCCAGCCACAGCATGCAGAGGAGGTGGTGAACTGGCTTACTAAACCTTCCTCATCCTCCTCATCCTCTGTCACGCAAGCAAAGACAAGTGTGCAGTCCCCTGCAGTTGCCAGAGTGGATAAACCTGCCCCCTTTCCACATCTATTCCTGCCACAGCCCCAAAATCAGGCATTGAGGAGTTAGCTGAGTTATATGACCACAGCATCAGCCACTTGCTCCTTGATAATGCCCAGCCATTACTGGATTCAGATGTTGGTTCTGAGATTGAGGATGACAGGAACATGAGCCTAGAGAGAGGGAGGAAAACTGGTAGACAAACTGGCATTCATGTTCCCCAAGCTGCAGTGTTTTGCGCAGTTGTCTCCAGTGGTAATGATGAAGATGGAGGAGATGGAGATGATGATGATGATGAGGTCACTGATGCGACTTGGTGCCAGATAGAGCAGAGGAGGAAGCTGAAGGTGAGGCGGCACAACCCCAAGAAAGAGTAGACATCAAGAAAGAGCAGAGATCAGCCACCCTATTGCATCACATTTACGTTACTGATCATAGAACGCATCTGTCCACAGACTCCCTGGACCTATTGACTTTTATAAAAATGAATCAGTCTTGGATTACCAGCTATGAAGCCCCTGATGCCGATGTCACTGATTAAGTCTTTTTGGAATGTGGAATCTCTGCAGGACTTCGAGGCTGCCTAGCTTTGAGGGTGTTCAATCATTTCATCTGGAAGAATGTTTTTGGTATAGGTTTCATGGACACAATTAACACCCATAGACCAATTTTCAGCACCTGTTTGACAGGTGCATATCATTGTAATTTTTTACAGCAAGGTCAATACTTTCTTTCATCAAGAGTACCTCTATAGGGTTACGGTGGGAAGGTACCACCAACACCCAAAGACGAATCTTTCTGCACCTGTTTGACAGGTGCATATAATTGCATTTTTTAACGGCAAGGCCAATTCTTGCTTTCATCAAGATTAACTCTATAGGGTTATGGTGGGAAGGTGCCACCGACACTCAAAGACCAATTTTTACGCACCCGATACTTCTTATCCAAAGTCAAAGTGACACCAGAATGTATCCAAAAAATCTCTAATCTTGTTTCCAGTGCACTACATTGTGGCCCTATCATACACACTGGCTCCCCAGCTGTTGCTGAGCAAAATAAATGTTGGTTTTATAAATGCAAATATGTTATGCTTTCACTTTAAAAATCAAAAAAATCGCTGCTCATTTAAAAATTATGTTTTTCACAAACTTTTTTTTTTTGATACATGTCCCCCATGGCAGGACCCTGACCCCTATAACCATTGTATGCCCAATTATTTGCATATAAGCCTTCAAAATGGGCATTTTTGATTTTTAAATTTCAGGTCCCATTGACTTTAATGGGGTTCGATATTCGGGTCCAAACTTTTGCGGTGTTTCGAAAGGTGTTTCCGTTCGGACCATCCCTACTCATTTCTACAATTTCATTTAATAAACTCATAAAATGAATTTTGTGTAATCTCCTGCTGATGCAAAAAACACTAGCCAGTATTATCAAGGATGAACCTTGTTGGAATTTTAACGAGAACACTTGACTGGATGGCACACTGTATTTCCTTGTAATAAGTTAAATAAGAGGTTCCAGCAATGAGCTGCAGTCAGACCAGTGAAAGGTGACCTGTATTTAGTGTCTGCAGTTATTACGCACCATGCCGTTTTGCAGCAGGTTATTAAACAAAACCCTTACAGTTCAACACGGCCACAATACATGCAGCGTGTAAAAGAATTCCATAAACAAAGACGGTATCTTAAACACCTATACTGAAACCGGTGGAAATACACTGGTGAAAACAGTGAAACCTCATCTGTCCGGTTAAATTTGCAGCGTGAAAGCCCTAGAGAGGGACACTGTACACTACATAGGGATTGAATGGACAGCTATCAAGTTGCAGCTCAATCAAATCTGGCAGGAGACTGGTGTGTATTACAATGTGAATATGTTTTGGTGCATGTACAGTATATATGAGAGAGTATTTAGTGGTGTCATTTTTAGATAAGTGCCAGAATTTTTTTTATGTTAACACAATATGAAATGTACTTATGTTGACAGAATTAATTAAGTCTGCTGGACTGATGCAAGCAGGATGTTAATGTATAGACAATATGGTGCATGATTGGTAATTCAGCCTTCCTGTAAGGAAATGGTGTGGGAGCATGGGAAAGAATGATGGCTCAAAAAACCTCAGTTATCTATATGGTTGCATATGAGCTGTACACATATGACCAGTAGAAAACAGGGGGTGTTGTTACAACGTAGACTGCTTTTCCTGAACTTTAGCTCAGAATAGCAAATAATGCAGTGTCGAAAAAGTCATGTGCAACCATGTTAATTTGTCCACAGCATAAAATATTTTATTTTAGATAGTAGTAGAGTAGAGAATGGTTAAAATGGTTGTAACCCTAAAAAAAATTATCCTGTGCCTTTAAAGCAGGATATATAGCATAGTGCTTGTGCGTTGTCATTTTTCCCTCTCTATGCTGTAAAATACCTGGTTGATCCTGCCTGTTCCTGTGTCCCCTTTAGTGTGCTGACCATGGTAATCATGGCTGCTGATCTATGATACAGTGGTCAGTTTACGTGCCTCCATTAGCCCGCATTCTCTCCCCCTCCCCTCCCTCCCTGCCTGTCAGCTTGGAAGTCTGTGTGTGAGCCATCTCCTCCCTGCCCCTCCCATCCCCCTCAGCCACTATGGCTGTAAAATCACAAATCTCAAATCCTGAAAGCCCCTCTGTTACAGAAAGATATACTGTGTAGTATCTGTGTTTTTAAAATTATGCAGCAAAATACCTTATATCAGAGCTCCGCTGTGAGCTCACGTGACTTCCTGCCGCTCTCCTACTCTCCACCCAGCTGATGTCAATGGGGAATCTCAGCCCCTATCACTGTAATCCTCAGATCAGGGAAGGAGAGTGCCAGGAGGTCACATGAGCGCACAGCGGCACTCTGAAATAAGGTATTTCACTGCATCATTTTTAGCGATCCTGCCAGCAGGCTTTTTTGACGATTGGCAAGACAACAAATCCCCAGGATACTTTCTGGTTTATAATTGTCACGTCATCCAGTGTCTTCCCTGTATCTCAGCTCTACCAACATACTACATCCTCTATACTATAGCAGTCAGCCTGAGTTTGCACAAGCAGCTATACCTCCATGCCTGTGCATAGTTTGGGATTGTGCTATTCATAATGCTGTAGGCAGAAAGTGTATAAGGCAACCACTCTCAGCAAGGGTTCCTCCAGAGGTTGCTATGGTTGCAATGAGCTGTGCTTGATTGACCTCCCATTTAATGGTGCCTGCATAGTTCCAGGGGCAACATCACTTGGCAAAGCTAGCTGTAAGGGTGACACTCTGACCACCCTTCTAAGGGTTGCATTCTTCCAAATGATCACCAATGTATTGGGCATGTTTACCATTGTCCCCTCCAGTGAATTGGTTTAGTTAAGGATTTACTGAGGTCTGAAAATTATCTAGGTGTTCCTATTGAATAAAAAGGTTGAGAAAGGCTGGTCTATAGATTGCAATAATCCTTTTGTAATCCAAACCATCCTCTTTGCTCTGCACAAGCTCTCTTGCTTATTAGCCCCATTGTCAGCTCTTCCCATGCTCACCTCCAGGACTTCTCCAAAGCCTCATCCATCCTCTGGAACTCTCTACCCCATCCTGTCTGTCTATTCTCTACTCTGTCTGCCTTTAGATAATCCCTATAAACTCATCTTCACATCTCTACAACTGAACAAGTGAACTTTTACGTTCTTCATCAACTTGCTCCTTGCTTTGACATTGCAAGCTCACACGAGCAGGGCCCACCTAACCCTCTTGTCTTGAATTGTATTGTAACTGGACTTATGGACTGAGCTTGTCTCCTTTTATTCATATGCATGGTTACATAGTTACATGGTTTGTAAGGTTGAATAAAGACAACAGTCCATCCAGTTGAACCAGTTTTGGTGTGTGTTTGCATGTTAAAAATAATTTCCCATATCCCTGTATGCTTTTACTAAGATGCACGTCCAAGAGTCTTTTAAAACTATACATACTTCCTGCCGACACCACTGATTGCGGAAGAGTGTTCCACATCCTTACCGCTCTGACAGTGAAAACCCCCCTACACAGTTGAAGGTTAAACCGCTTCTCTTCCAGTCTCATCTTTTGGCCCCGTGTCCCCGTGTCCTCTTACACTCCCTGGGACTGAAAAGTTTCATGCTTACGCTGGGATCACTGTTATTTGTATATTGCTATTATATCTCCTCTCAAGTGTCTCTTCTCCAGTAAGAATAAATTTAGCACCTGTAGTCGTTCCTCGTAATTGAGGTCCTCCAATCCCCATATTAATTTAGTTGCCTTTCTCTGCACTCTCTCCAGCTCCAGCACATCCTTTCTGAGATTGACCTGCTAAGCTATTGCTAGACTTGCCAAGTTTGTTGCACAATTGCAGCAAGCCTGCATTTCATGACTCCAGATCAACTTTCTTTCCAAACATTCTAAGTCTGCTGCAAGTTCTGGTTCAGTTGTGCTGTGCAATGGTCATTCCACCACAGGGGTCACTGTGACTTGCAGAGCTATTGCTGTAGAGTCACCACTGCAACTTTGCTCTTAGAAGTGTCAAACAGTGAAAATGTGCAGCAAATTAACAGACTAAGCCCATACACACGCTTTGATTTTCAGACGTCAATTGTGTTACGACGCCCGATCGTCCACAAATCTTACCGTTAGTATTGTGCTTTCGACAGCCGATTTCACTTTTTCGTCAGAAAAAAGCTGGATGTGCAAACTATAACATTTTTGTCGGATTTTAACTCAACGTCTGATTTTCGTTTCATTGGTACGGTTTTCGTAAGAGTAAGACTACGCATGCTCAGAAACTAAAGAATACATACAAAACTATTCAACAGGTTACGTCACTTCTGACGTTGTATTCTGTCAAATGAAAATTCTCGTATTGTTTAGTAACCTCTTCACTTTCGACATGAGACTAGCATGCCACAAAAATCAGACGTTCTGTTGTTCGAAAAGCAAAGCATGTGTGCAAGACTTTACAATTCAGCACTGCCACAAATTTGTGGCAAGTTATCCTTGTTGTCTGGAATATACATTTCACAGTATTTTGCACTAGCCACAGTTTATATAACAGCAATCTGAATTACATACGAATGTGTTCCAACATTTCACGTGCCAAGGTAAGTTTATCCAAGGAATGCAACAGTGAAGGAATAGAGAAAGAGTAACACCTATGAGTTGTTGTATGAGCATTATCCCCTATCATGTATCTGTCTCATTCTGCTTTAAGAATAGCGCATTATTAAACAAAAATATGATTTTGAAACCTCTTTAAAATGCTCTAATTATATATTCTTAACATTGAGAAGGCCGCTCCTGAAGAAAGCTATTGACAGCTCACTAGTGCTTAGTTAAAAGATTAAGGTGAAGCTCATAAAACTGCAATTTAATTAAAGTTTCCATTAAAGAGCTTCAGTGCTTTAAAGACTAAGCAAAAAGTCTTTTTATATGAAGTTTAAATTATTTTTAGTCCAAAAGCTTCAATGTGTCGATGTAGCAGATGTCCATGAACGCTTGTCTTTTTTACTGTCACAAAAACCAATGAAACATTAATTAATGATACTGCATTTCAAAGGCCATATTCAATTTAGAAGAGTGCTCTTTTCAGGTATCAGGTGAGGAAGACTAAGTGACACCTGGAAGCAGGTGCTGTCGTGCAAACTCAAAACAAACAGAGTTTTAAAGCATACTTTGTGCGACTCAACAGACACCTGAAATTGTTCCAGCAGATGGAAGGACATGTAATCTGCTGCTACAAGATGAATCTTGGCTGCAATTAAATAAACATTAAATACATTACAGCTTACCACAATTATACAGTATAGCGAGCTAATTAATCTTGTCACTATCATATTTAGTCACGCTTTTGGAGAACTGTTTTAATCCTGCAATAAATAAGTACTTTAAGAGCCTTGACTATTTTTTATGTTTTAAAGTTGAAGCAGATTAAAGCTGTACTCCAGGCAAATTTATAAACACATTAATCCAGTTACAGTTTCATTTAAAAACCTTAAAGTGATTGTAAAGGTTGTGATTTTTTAAAAAAATAACAAGCATGTTATACTTACCTGCTATGTGCACTGGTTTTGCACAGAGCAGCTCCGATCCTCTTCTTTTTGGGTCCCTCGATGACGGACCTGCCCCCTCCCCCCCGTGGAGTGCCCCCATAGCAAGCCTCTTGCTATGGGGGCACTCGAGCAGCCTTGCCCCCGAGCCATGCTCCTGTGAATAGACAGTGTCCATTAACACACAGAGTGCAGTTCAGCCCCACCCCCCTCTCTCTCCTCATTGGCTCACTGACTGTGATTGACAACAGCAGAAGCCATTGGCTCCTGCCGCTGTGTGAGCCAATGAGGAAATAAAGACATCGCTGGATGGGGATCTGGTATGTATAAGGGGGGTCTACAGAGGATGGGGGGGCTGCACACAGAAGTTTTTTTTTTTTAACTTTAATACATAGAATGCATTAAGAAAAAAATGTTCTGCCTTTAGAATCACTTTAAGGGAAAACAATATTCAAAAAAAAAAAAAAAAAATATATATATATATATATATATATATATATATATATATATATATATATACAGTGGGGAAAATAATTATTTGATCCCCTGCAGATTTTGTAAGTTTGCCCACTTACAAAAAAAATGAAGGGTTGTTGTAATAGGTGTATTTTAAATAATAGAGACAGAATATCAACCACAAATACAGAAAAAACACATGATGCAAATGTTATAAATTGAGTTGCAGTTCAGTGAGTAAAATAAATATTTGATCCCCTACTAACCAACAATAATTCTGGCTCCACAGACTGGCTACAGTATGTGCTCATGTGGTACACAGATTAGTCCTGTCAATTTAAGAAGGTGTTCCTAACAACCCGTTATGTGTATAAAAGACACTCGTCCACAGAATCTTTCTTCCATTCAAACCTCACCATCATTGGCAAGACCAAAGAGCTGTCAAAGGACATCAGGGACAAGATTGTAGACCTGCACAAGGCTGGAATGGGCTACAAGACCATCAGCAAGAAGCTTGGTGAGACAACTGTTGGAGCGATTATTCGCAAATGGAAGGAATACAAAATAGCCCTCAATCTCCCTTGATCTGGAGCTCCATGCAACATTTCGCCTCATGAGGTAAGGATGATCATAAGAAAAGAAAGGGATCAGCCAAGAACTACATGGGAGGAGCTTGTGAATGATCTCAAGGCAGTTGAGACCACAGACACTAAATAAACCATCAGTAACACAATACGCCAATGCGTATGCGCTGCTGCAATATTTAAAGGGACAGCACCCTATTTATGAAAGGGATGCTTTTGACTCAGATTTTAATATTGCCTTATCACCAACACAATACGCCTCTATGGATTAAAATCCTTAAGAAGGCACATGTCCAGGCCTGTTTGAAGTTTGCCAATGAACATCTAAATGATTCAGAGAAGGATTGGGAGAAAGTGCTGTGGTCAGATGAGACCAAAACTGAGCTCTCTGGCATTAACTCGACTCGCTGTGTTTGGGGGAAGAAAAATGTTGACTATGACCCTAAGAGCACCATCTCTACAGTCATGCACGAAGGTGGAAACACTATGCTTTGGGGCTGTTTCTCTGCTAAAGGTACAGGCTGACTTTGCCGCATTGAGGGGGCCAATGGACGGGGCCATGTATTGTAAAATCTTGGATCAGAACACTGAAGATGAGTCATGGATGGGTCTTCCAGCATGACATAGACCCAAAACATACTACCAAGGCAACAAAGGAGTGGCTCAAGAAGAAGCACATTAAGGTCATGGAGTGGCCTATAGAAAATGTACGAAGAGAGCTGAAAATTTGAGTTGTCAAGCGACAGCCAAGAAACCTTAAGGATTTAGAGAAGATCTGTAAAGAAGAGTGAACCAAAATCCCTCCTGAGATGTGTGCAAACCTGGTCATTAACTACAAGAAATGTCTGACCTCCATGCTTGCCAACAAGGGTTTCTCCACCAAGTACTAAGTTGTGTTTTGCTTGGCAATCAATTACTTATTTTACTCACTGAACTGCAACTCAATTTATAACATTTGTATCATGTGTTTTTTCCTGGATTTTTGGTTGATATTCTGTCTCTATCATTTAAATTACACCTATGATAACAATTATAGACCACTCATTTCTTTGTAAGTGGGCAAACTTACAAAATCTGCAGTGTGTATATATACACTATATTGGCAAAAGTATTGGGATGCCTGCCTTTACATGCACATGAACTTTAATGGAATCCCAGTCTTAGTCTGTAGGGAGGTGAAGCTGTTATAGCAAAGGGTGGGCCAACTCAATATAAAATGGCTTGTGTTGCAGAAATATACACTATATTGCCAAAAGTATTGGGACACCTGCACATGAACTTTAATGGAATCCCAGTCTTAGTCTGTAGGGAGGTGAAGCTGTTATAGCTGCAAAGGGTGGGCCAACTCAATATTGAACCCTACAGACTAAGACTGGGATGCCAATAAAGTTCATGTGCGTGTTAAGGCAGGTGTCCCAATACTTTTGGCAATATAGTGTATATTTCTGCAACACAAGCCATTTTATAATTTAAATTACAACTAAAACTCCTGTATAAGAGCCTAAGCAAGTCCCTAATCCAGTTATTATGTGATGCACAAGCCTCATAAAATAAAAAAAAAAAATTCCCTTACATTCACTGACTCATTCTTCATTTGTTTCTCATACACTCCTACACGCATCTCACAGTAGGAAGGTAACAGTATCATAGGCAGGCAAGCTACAAACTTGCCACAGAATCACAGGAAGCTGCATTGCATGGTCTTTACTGGTAGGCTCAACAAGTATTTGGTTGGCCCTCACACGAAAGTACAGATGCACTTAAAATTAAGTGCTGCAACACATATTTTTTAATGGGAGGCCATAGTTCTATTTTAATATATATACAGTATCTCACAAAAGTGAGTACACCCCTCCCATGTTTGTAAATATTTTATTATATCTTTTTATGTGACAACACCGAAGGAATCACACTTTGCTACAATGTAAAGTAATGAGTGTACAGCTTGAATAATAATGTACATTTTCTGCCCCCTCAAAGTAACTCAACACACAGCCATTAATGTTTAAACTATTGGCAACAAAAGTGAGTACACCCCTAAGTGAAAATGTCCAAATTGGGCCCAAAGTGTCAATATTTTGCATGGCCACCATTATTTTCCAGCACTGCCTTAACCCTCTTGAGCATGAAGTTCACCAGAGCTTCACAGGTTGCCACTGGAGTCCTCTTCCACACCTCCATGAAGACATCACAGAGCTGGTGGATGTTAGAGACCTTGCGCCCCTCCTTCTTCCATTTGAGGATGTCCCACAGATGCTCAATAGGGTTTAGGTGTGGAGACATGCTTGGCCAGTCCATCACCTTTACCCTTAGCTTCATTAGCAAGGCAGTGGTCATCTTGGAGGTGTGTTTGGGGTCGTTATGTTGGAATACTGCCCTGCAGCCCAGTCTCCGAAGGTAGGGGATCATGCTCTGCTTCAGTATGTCACAGTACATGTTGGCATTCATGGTTCCCTCAATAAACTGTAGCTCCCCAGTGCTGGCAGCACTCCTCCAGCCCCAGACCATGGCACTCCCACCACCATGCTTAATTGTAGGCAAGACACACTTGTCTTTGTACTCCTCACCTGATTGCCGCCACACGCTCTTGGACCTGTCAGATCTCTGCTCTCCTCTATGGGGGGACTGCCTGTCCGTTTTCATCCGATTCGCCAGGCGGATGGAAAATAGGGTTTACATCCGTCTAGATTTAGCAGAGCGGATTGGGTGTCAGCGGACATGTCACTGCATGTGACATCCGCCACTCCATACAGATGTATGGAGCGTTCAGGTCCACCTGAAAAAACTGACTGGTGGATCTGAACGGCCCGCACGTGTGAAAGGGCCCTTATACAAGCTGTACACTTACTAATTTACATTGTAGCAAAGTGTAATTTCTTTAGTGTTGTCACATGAAAAGATATAATAAAATATTTACAAAAATGTGAGGGGTGTACTCACTTTTGTGAGATACTGTATATATATATATATATATATATATATATATATATATATAACAGTATATAGGTCTACAGCTATTAGAGTTTCTAAAATAGTCAAACAATAAAATTGTCCCTTCCTGCAATTCAACCTGTTGGCGTACAGAATGCCCCCAAGGATCTCATTTCCTATCCAGGTGATGGGATCACTGCTTTTCCCTGAAGTCTGCACTAATCAAATTTCAGGCATCCTTTAATCCTTTAATAGGGTTTTCATTTTTGTGAGATACTCTTCTATTTAAGGGATAAAGACGATACAACTTTTTCTCATTATATCACTGACATTGCTCATTTTTCTGTAATAAAGGCATATTCTCCCATTTAGAATTCAGTATGAGAAAGGTCATGGTAAAACAAACTGCATTTTTTTTCATAACCAAAAAGGGCAAAAATCGGCAGAAAAAGTTTCCTGAAATCTTGGCAATGTATATAGCCTACTACTGCAACACAACTGGAGTTATTGTACATTTTAAGTACGCTTACATAGCAATAAGAAAAATACCTGATTCTCTCCTGATATCAGTATCGTGTAATCCCATACACGGCAGCATTTACATTACAAGCAGCATCACGTCACAAAACTGGGGAAACAGTTATCTTTTAGTATGTAAACTGTAACCATGTAGTATGTCAAACTGTTTTCTTGGAGTCTACCTTTAAAATAACCCCATCCCTAGAGACACATGGGGGGTTATTTACGAAAGGCAAATCCACTTTGCACTGAAAGTGCACTTGGAAGTGCAGTCGCTCTAAATCTAAATCGTTTTCCCCATAAGCTTTCTTTGCTTTCTTTTCATCTGGTGATCCAGCCAGTAAGTCTGTTGTTTTTAAACAGAACAAGCTCTCCTGCAAAATGTAGCAGTTAGTGTGTTGAGACAAACCATTTAGCACTGACAGGGGGTGTTTACAATGATCCGTTTTTATTTATTCATGTAAATTCTTTATGCCTAAAAAAAGAAACCGGCCGGCATTCGGTCCGTGTGTACAGGTGTGTTCAGACCCTTGTTTGAAAGAAACCGATTTAATGATCAGCTTCTGTCAAACAAGCATTCTTAATCAAACAAGCAATATACCGTATATATACAAGTAGTACAAGCCGACCCGGATATAAGTCGAGGCACCTAATTTTACCACAAAAAAATGGGAAAACGTATTGACTTGAGTATAAGCCTAGGGTGAGAAATGCGCAGCTACTGTAAGTGGAAAAGACGGTCAACAATGCCCATTTGCAGCCTCACTGTGCCCATTTGCAGCCATAGGTCCCCTGAACTTCAAACTTGGTAGTTAAGGGTTCCTAGATGCCCCCTAGCTGCAGCCAATTTGGGGTCTCTGGACCCAAAGGGTCCCGAAATTACATTGCTGCAGATGGACACAGTTGACCGACTTTGGGGCCCTGTATCTTGGGGCCAGTTGGTGCTAGGAATCCCACATTTGGATATGTTGTAGTGTTGGTTCCACTGGGTTTGCACACCAATAGGGTTGCTAGCACCAAGTGGCCCAAGATAGGGGGCCCCAAAGTCGGGTCGGAAAATGGCATTCTCTGCTGCAGAAAAGTGCTTGACTCAAGTATAAGCCGAGGGGGGCACTTTCAGCACAAAAAAGGTGCTGAAAAACTTGGCTTATACTCGAGTATATATGGTAGTGCAAATTATTAGTCCAGTATTCAGGATATCTAGTGGCAGTAGTCCTGTTATTATTTGTATATATCTAAAGCATGCTGATCAGCATCCAATCAGCTCACAAAGCCAATGGTTGCTAGAGCTAACCAGTGGGGGGTTCCCCCTTTCAGAACACAACAGCACAGCGGAGAGATCGCTGTACTAACATTGCATAATTAATACAGCAAGGTTCTTCTTCAGGTTTTTTTTTTTTTTTTTCCTTTAGCCTGCTGGGTTGAAAAAAAAACTTACCATGTGTACCAGACTTAACACTACCCTCCTCCCAAATTAACAATGCTGCTGTCCATAGGTGCCCCCTGTGCTCCCTTATCCAGAGTGGGGGCACTCTAATGCCGCGTACACACGATCGGAAATTCCGCCAGCAAAAGTCTAATGAGAGCTTTTGGTTGGAAAATGCGACCGTGTGTATGCTCCATCGGACTTTTGCTGGCCGAATTCCCGCCAGCAAAAGATTGAGAGCAGGTTCTCAATTTTTCGCTCGGAAAAAGTTACGATTGGAAATTTCCGATCGTCTGTACCAATTCTGACGCGCAAAATTCCTACGCATGCTCGGAAACAATTCGACGCATGCTCAGAAGCATTGAACTTAATTTTCTCGGCTCATCCTAGTGTTGTACATCACCGAGTTCTTGACGGTCGAAAGTTCAGCGTGTGTGTGACCGTGTGTATGCAAGCCAAGCTTGGGCGTAATTCCGTCGGAAAAAAAAGACAAGATTTTTTAGACGGAAAATCCATGCGGCATAATACAGGAGATATGTTACTTGCCAGATCTCCAAGTAAAAACAGAAATAAAAACACCAACAAAAAAAAAGAAGAAAACAAATGCAATCACCACATCTAATGCTTGGTAAGCTGCAATATGTTACATTTTGATGCTCTGATCCAAGTATATTTGTGTATATATGTGAACAGCTGTCATCTGTCATTGATTTGTACAAACTGACTAGTGACTGTGATCTGTCACTCGGGGCTGTACTGTATGCTATACAGCCATTAGCAGCCATAAGCACAATGCCTTTATTTGGTGTTTTTCCTGGACTGCTCAATAACAATACCTTACGGATCGAAATTGATCCGCACCCATGTCAGGTAGAGACATTTACTATACAACCTCTTTACTAAGTGACCATGTACTTACCAGTTCCTTGGTACAATATACATGCTGTATATTTCACCATAGGAGACAATTGTTCTGTATATTGAATGCAAAGGTCAATACTCATTAACACTTTGCTGATGAACCAAAAGCGTTGAATAGTCTGAAAAACAACCACTAGTAAGCAAAATAACAAGGAACAATGACACCTGGTTAAGGTATACCCTCTGCACAGTTTATCCATGGCCCATAATTAAACATGACAACAGAGATTGGTACTTTATATATTTAGGATGTCCAATGTAGAGATTCTGCATAAGGTACACACAATTCCTGTGCAATGCATATATATTTCTAAATGTTTTGCTGCAATTATTTGCAAAATTTTGGTTAGTTACGCACAAAAAAAAAAAAAGAAAAAAAATCACCTTTACATAATCGTGTTCTTTATATACCAGGTAATTGTATACACTGAACAGATGATAACAACAAGAGTTAAAGCTTCTGTAACACAGACAGTTCTGCTGCATCATCCAGGTCCAGCTGTGCAAACAGGTGATTACCTGTATCAAAGTTTCAGCACCTTAGCTGTTCCATGGAAAAAGTGATGCAAATTGTTTGGAGGCAGCAGATCTCAGTATTGTTTGTCCAGATAGCAAACACCTGGACATGTGCCCACTTCTCTCAGATAATTCCCCGATGGCACATTAATATATCAGTAAAATGTATACAATCCTAAATTAGATATTCATTGTATTAAATTAAGTCATTTTATGTAGTCAAGATCCTTATGTATTTATACAAAGAGGGTTAACTATAGACAAACTGGACTTTAAAGGCACATACCGTAAGTAGAAAGTCTAAAAGGTAACAAAATGTTTTTATTTTTAAAACGCAATAGAAAAACGTGCGTGCGCAACGCAATGTGCGTGTGCAAAAAGTCATCATACATAACACAATGAAAATAACAGGACCTCACATATAGCTGAATCTAACACCCTAGACAGAGACTCGTCATTGAAATTATGATGCACAGAGATACAAAACCAATGATGGATCAGTATGCGTATTAAATGGTTCTGAGGAATTGGCTGGGTCTCCAGTAGCGGAAGGGTGAGTCAGGTATGTAGGTCCACTTTAATTGAAGAGCTTGCTCGACATGTTCCTCATGTATTTATGTCTTAAACCATCTATACTGCCCACATCAACTGCCCACATCAACCATGTACTAGAACACTGAAAGGGAGAATCTGATTGGATGATGTGGACATCAAAGGTAGTTGTTATTTCTCATCCCATTAAATTGTGCCGCTTCTTCCATTAGACAACGTTGTCTTTTTAACTGGTGTTTGGTGAAGGTGTCTGTTATTTGTATTGGCATTTTTTCTATTATATTCTGCAATAAACTTTTGTAATTTTTTTATTAACTTTATTTGTCCCATTGTTTGGTACTTTATCCCTGAGGCTCTATTTTTGTGGTGTTTTGAAATTTTCTTCTTCTTAGTTTAGTTCTAATTTTTGTATCATGACTGAAAAAGGTCTGCCAACCGGCTCCTGATCAGCACTCTCAGCCGATGGAGTGTTCTGGCGGGGGGGGGGGGGGCGCTGTCCCCCTGGCAAAACACAATAGAACAGCAGGTGAGATTACAGTACTAATATCTAATTGTTAGTACAGCGGCTCCTACCTGAGCTGTCAGTTTTCTTTTTCATTCAACCTAGCAGTGTGTACTAGGCTTTACTCAAGAATTTAAAGTGGAAGTAAACCCTGGCTGATTTTTCTTTTTTTTTTCAATTTAAACATTCAGTAGTTCATTACAAGGGATAATCTATTGAAATCGGCCCTAAACAAGGTCTGTAAATACCTTATTTAGGGTGTTTGTCTTCTCTTCATTTGCTGTTTACTGAATCTGTTACGTAGTCACTTCCGCCCTTACTCTGAAATCTTGCGCATGCGCCGTAGCGCCGGGAGTATCAGGAAGAAGAGAATCAGTGCAGCATCGCGAGTCTTCTCTTCTGTGCCGTTCAGAGGGGAAGCTCATTCATAGTAATTTCCTGACATGCAGGGAATACACAAACGGCACACTTTACATGCCGTTAATGAAATATCATACTGCGCAATCGCGCATGACGTCATCTACGAGAATTAATTGAAAATACAGCAGTAAGTACACTTTCACAGGCAGCGATCAGCTGCTGTTCAGATAGTGTTTTCTACTATCTGAACAGATTAAGTTGTCTCTGAGGGTTTACAACCATTTGAAGTCATACTGGTTTGCTCCTGCCCAGCGTTTAATTCAGTTACAGGGTTTTTTTTGAGGGGAAATAATATAAATTTACTAAAATATAAAAAAATAAAAGACAAACACTGCTTATCTACTAAAACCTTATGGCAAGCTGTGCTTTATCTGTTATTTAGTTTGTTTAGAAATATGCCCCTATGTTTTCATACATAACAAAGACTATGAACAGAAAAAAAAAGTAAAGCACCACCTGCACATATAGCGCAAGGAGCGTGCATATAACATTAAACACCACAAGTAGAAAAATAACATAAACATAAGCATAAAATGCGAGTGGTCCCTGAATCTAATTAAGAAGAACACTATCACTAAAAAAGCAGGTGCTGCTTCATCAGCGTCTGGAGAGGGAGCTCCAACTGTATAAGAAAAAAAGAAGAGAAGGGGAGGGGGATAACACAGCACAGCCCACATCTAGTGTAGTAGTTAAAAACTCTTGAAAATGTATTAGGGAATATAAATTGCATATAAGGAGGTCAAAATGGGTGTCCGTGGGGGTTATTTACTAAAGGCAAATCCACTTTGGAAGTAAAGTTGCTGTAGATCCGAGGGGGACATGCAAGGAAAATAAAAAAACAGCATTTTAGCTTGCACATGATGGGATAATAAAATCAGCAGAGCTTCCCCTCATGTCAGATCTCCCCCTCAGATCTACAGTGACTGCACTTCCAAGTGCACTTTCAGTTTACTTTTAAGTGCACTATTAGTGCAAAGTGGATTTGCCTTTAGTAAATCAACCCCAGTGTGTCAGTTCCGAGAGTCCATCATTACACAGGTGGGAGCAAGTATCTGGTGCATCCACCTCCTGCCACTGGCCAGGGGGAACCAAAAATAATATAATGGTAATTGACAGAGGTGGATACTTACTTCTGATGGCCTTGTTGCCTTAATTATGTAGCTCAACCACCTGTGTCCCAGCAACCAATGCAGGTTGAATTTGGATTCAAAGGTGGTAGGTTCCAGCTGATTCTGCCAACTGGCTCCTGATCAGCGCTCCAAGTCTTTGGAGTGTTCTGGCAGGGGGGCTGTCCCCCTGTCAAAACAAAATAGAACAGAAGGTGAGATTGCTGTACTAACATCAGATTGAGCTCGGGGTACTGGCGACCACCACAGAGCTGAAAAAGGATTGTCTCCCTGAAACACGTCCCTGTACATCTCAGAGGACTGACATCTGTGGTGGGAAAAACCAAAGCAATCTAAAGTGATGGTAGGCTTATCTGGATTGATGCATCCTTTAGTACCGAGTCTGTGGCAGTCAGTGGACCTGGAGCTCCATTCTTGGTTCCTCCTTGCCAGAGGCAGGAGGTGGCTGCACCGAAAACCTGCTCCCACCTGTGTGATGATGGACTCTTTAACTGACACATTCCATACATGCAACATTTGCTTTGATCTCCCTGTGAGTGCATTTTATATTTCCTAATAAAATGTCAGGAGCTTTTAACCACTATACCAGATGTGAGTTATGCTGTGGTGTCCCTTGTCCCTCTTTTTTCATCCATAACAAAGACCAGACCCATGTAAATAACTTAAATTAATTATTTACCTAGGTGCAGTTTAGGAATAAAATCCTTGCCTTGGCGAGGAGGACATCCCTTGCCCCACCTCCTTCCCTCCTGCAGCCTCCTGGAAAACATCACATGTCCCAGGAGGCTGCAGGACCATTGACAAAGTGCTGCGCAAGTTTACACATGCACAGTGGGCAGCCATCTGTGGTTCCTCGGGAAGCCAAGGCTGACTCCATTATCCAAGATGGCGGGACCAGCAATCTAGTAGGACAAACTGGCTTCAGGGAGACAGCACTGGACTGCAGGCACTAGAAAGTGCCTGATTTTTTATTAATAAAGCTGAAGTTCCCTTTTTAACATTAGCAACTCACACAAATTAGGCTTCTAACAAGGGAGGAGCAGAGAAGCTGGAAATAAAGAAATAAAGTAGTGATTTTCTTAACATTTCATTAGCAGTTATTTGGAGCGGTAGAAGTAAATGTGAAAGAAGCTTCTATGTGTGTTATGGATACTAGTATGAAAATACCATGTCCTTAGGTATATAGTGAAAATATTATGCACAGTGAATATAAATGTTAAATAACAACGTACAATGTCAGAGGTGTCACTTGCACATTGCATATAATACATAATGAATATAAATATTATCTCCTTAATTGTCCAGTGTAAGATATACAGTCCCATACGTGTCACTTGCACCTTCACTAAAAAAGCAGATGGCACCCATAATGATAATCCTTCACCAAATGGTAAAAATGCGCACTTACCACAAGGATATATTGCCTTATCACAGGACATCAATTAACACATGTAAATAAATGTTCCTCTGCAAATGTATATCTCTCGCTTATCACCAGAGTTACTCAATAATGCACACTCTACTTCTATTCAGATGGTCTGGTCACATTAACGCCCTCCAATCCCATCAGGGGTCAATATCAGTGTACTCATCTATGTGTAATCACCAGCCATAAGAAAAGAATCTCATAGTGTAGTAGTATTTAATCAATAAGTGAATAACAAAGCATTTAAAAACATCCAAACACTAAAAAAAGAGAATATTACAAATGCCGCTGGTGCAACCAGCATTTGGAGACGTCAATCCTATACAGGATGGCGGCGCGGCCACGAGCAATGCATAGATAGCCCAACGCCGTTTCGCGGAACCGCATGTCTTTAGAAGCTATTATATTTGATAATTAATGCATGAATCTACATTTAATTTTTAAATATTCATGAGAGTTTTTCTTTAAAACGAACTTAGTGTTTGTTAAGTAAAATTAAAAGTCCATAGCCTGTGCACCTGTGCATTTCAATTACCACAATAAAGTTGTGTGTACAAAATACCCAATCAAGTGAAGGTGAATATAAAAAAAATGTACAAACGAAAATTTTGCTTTAGATTTCACTACTGAAGGGAAGACGTTTTCTAGGTTCTTAGATTGTAAGCTCTAAGGAGCAGGGCCCTCTGATTTCTACTGTATTAAAGTGTATTGTATTTACTGTAAGTTGTAAAGCACTACGTAAACTGTTGGCGCAATATAAATCCTGTATAATAATAATAATAATAATAATAATAAAAGAACATTGTACTCCTTTATTAAATCAACCCCAATGACTATCACAACTTCTCAAGTGAATGAGCGGTTTAAGTGTTGTCATCTACTCTGGAGCATTCTCAGACACAGCTCATGTCATGGGTCAGGCTGCCACTAATGAAGTCTCCGAACAACACAAAATAAAGAAATGCAAGTCTTACTATCATTAGTTCCACTTCACAAACTTACATCACCAACATGCTCTGAGAAAAAGAAGCCCTAATAACACAAATTTCATATGCTATTAACAAATCATTATTTGTTCTTATTACATGGCTATTTGCTTCATGGATGAGTCGCTATGAATACTAATTTTGCACAGCTGTGCATTATACTGTAGATTCCAAATCTAAAATTACAGTTCCTTGCAATTCATGTTTTTATACAACATAATTAGTGCATATATTTTGCATGTATTGGATAATACCGCATCAACCTGCGGTATTTAAAGAATGAATACAAGCAGGCTAATCTGGGCAAATGTTACAATTTATTTAATTTAAACAATGTGATGGTGTCTAAAATAGTTTTAATAAACATAATATCTAAGCAATAGAGTAATTTACATCAAATAAATTAAAGTTTGCCTTAAGGTTTTGCTAGATAAGCAGTATTTGTCTTTTATTTTTTTTATATTTCAGTATAATTACATTCCATGTTTTCCCCTAAAACATTTTTTACACATGTAACACCTATCTTAAAGGATAAGTGCACCTTAAAATGCACTATCAAGTCTAAATCTAATTAAAGAAAAAAATATATATATTATAGTTTAGCAATCCTTAAATGCGGTGGATATTTTCTTATTTTAGTTTTCTTATTTAAAGCTTTTGTTTCCCTTTATTTTCATCATTTTTTTCCTCGCAAGTAACACCCTTCCTGTATTAGGGTGTTTCTACTACACTGGAAGGTCAATAATTACATTTTTGGACAGCAGCTTTGTCAACCTTTGGAGAGGGTAGTGTTTTTACATGGAATTGAATGGAACATTTTTACAAGGAATTGAATAACAAATTATAGCCGTACTCCAGCTAACGCTTTTTACACAGCAACATTTTATTGTTACGGTAAAATATATGTTGGCTTTTGGGTTTAATGCCACTTTAATTACTTTAAATATAGTAGTATCCACAGTTTCCATAGCCTTGCACACAGGGCTGGGACAAGGGGTGGGCAAAAGAGACATGTGCCCTGGGCGCAGAGGTACTATGTGGAGAGCGCTCTGAATGACAGAAGTGATGCTGCCATCACTCCTATTATTCAGGACACAGTGCAGGGCTGCGGAGACTTCTGGAGGGAGGATTCTACTCTGTCCTCCTTCCAGAAGCTGGACTGGAATCTCTTCCCCTTACCTCCTCTAGTAATTTCTGTATGGTGAAGGACTGCAGAAACAACCCAGAGGCGGAGCCTTCTATTCTCTGCTTACTGTGTGGGCAGGATGGAGGTGTGGCCAGCCTCAGGGATCCCGCCCACCTGGAAGAGGGAGGTGTGAGATCAGCAGATGGAGTGAGGTAAGCTCAGCTGGTGGTATTTTACAACATGGATTCGTATTGCTGCTGCTCCCTGTTCAACACCAGAGCACAGGAAGTAGGAGAATAGAACTGGAGCAGACTGGAATTGAGAAAGGAACATTACCATGACCACCAATGCAAGGTGGCAGGGATCGGGGGGTTAACATTCACTGCCACTGACCACCAATGCTGGGGGATGGACAGTTAACTTTCACTGCCACCCCCCAGCATTGGTGGTCAGTGACAGTCAATGTTAACCCCCCACCTGTATTGGTGGTCAGTGGCAGTGAATGTTAACTCCCCCCACCTTGCATTTGTCTTCATGGCAGTGACATTTTAACCTACACCCCATTTTTCAGCATTTGTGGTCATGGCAGTTAAAGTTAACTCCCTTCACCACATTGATGGTCATGAGAGGGGTTCAATTTCAATACCATTGACCACCAATGTGGGAGAGGATGTTAATAATACTGACACAGATGCTGGGGGTTATTATTGCATGAACTGACACCTGTATTGGGGATTTTGTTGTGTCCACTGACATCAATGCTGGGGGGGGGGGGTAACAATGTATGCACTGACACCTGTGCTGGGGGTTACGATTGTGTGCAATGACATTGGTTCTGGGGGTTATTAATGCATCCACTGACTTCAATGCTGGGGGTTATTCTTGCTTCTGTGGGGAGGGGAGCATCATAAAAAAAGTGTGCCAGAAACCAGCCTTTAGTGTTGCACTTATGCAATAAACTCTTTATGGTGTATTACATTTACTTCACCTTAAAGTGGTTCTAAAGGCTTAAGGTTTTTTTTTTTTTTTACCTTGATGCATTCTAAAGCCCCCCAGCCCCCTAATACTTACCTGAGCCCCATCTGGATCCAGCGATGTGCATGACAGCTTTGACTCTCCGCAGACTCTCCCTCCTCATTGGCCGAAGCAGCAGTGGGAGCCAGTGTCTCCCACTGCTTTCAATCACAGCCAGTGAGCCAATAAGGAGAGAGAGGGCATGGAGCTGAGCCACGACTGTGTGTGAATGGTAGTACTCCATATTCCCATTGCACACATTCCTGGGTAAAGCTTTGGGTGCTGCAACAACCACCAGCTGGAGATTGGATCAGAAAGACACAATGAGGATATTTGCTAGTAAACCACAGATCATCATACAAAGGGGTCCTGCGTGACTCCGAAACACTGCACTACCTTTTTGTGATGTAATTATGCTTCAATAAAAAACATTTGGACTGTGTGTGAATGTACATGCAGAGCCGTGGTTTGGGAATGAGCCTGCTTGGGTGCCCCATTGGGCAGGGGAGAGGGGCCAAGAGTGCTGGTGAGGGACCCGAGAAGAGGAGGATCTGGGCTGCCCTGTGCAAAACCATTATACAGAGCAGGTAAGTATAACATGTTTGTTATTTTAATTAAAAAAAAAATTACTTTAGTAACACTCTAAGCATAAATTATTGGCAGGGCCATTGCCATTTACACTTTATTCTTTTTGTCTTTGCATCGGTTTTTGGCATAGGGTTTTTAATGTCAAGGTAAACCGATGATGAAAAAAGTTGCTGCATTTTTACATGGTGGACCATGGTTGCCTGTTTGTTCAAGCATTTCTTTCACTTATCAGTACACATGATGTCCTTGTGTCATATTATTTACCATTTTGCAAGGAAACCAGTTATTTCCTATTATCTCTTCAATAACTCAGTGAAGCAATGCCTCAAAGGTACAACTCATTACATGGCTTGCAAAACTGTCACGGTCTCCAGTCCTTGCAGCTTACACAGCATCCATCTATTAGTGTTTATATCAGCACTGATGAGTAATTGCGTTTTTTACACAGACACATTCCATTTCCGAGCACATTACTTCTACGAATTCACTAGTACTCTACGGTATGCATGAGCACATAACACGAAGACCCAACATATTTTCCTTGTATTAATAAAATGCGGTACAACTTCAGTTTACTTGTACTATGCACTTTCATTTTATTAGTCATAGACTATTATTTTATCAGTTCACATTTTAATGTTGGGCTGTACCTAAATCTTCAAAATAATCTATAAAACACCAGCTACATACTGTACGTGTATGCATGTACAATTTACATTATAGCACATGCTTCTTTCCAAGGGCCTATAGCCATTTCTGACAGTCTGTGAGTTAAGTTATTTTATTAGAAGGAGCATTTTTATGTATTGGTTTGTGGAGGAGGGCAAGGGAAACATGCTATCAGGAAGAAAACTGCAGTGATTGGATATGATTTTCTAATTTGTCTAGTCACTAACTACCAACCCACCATATAAGCCTTGGCCACCAATGACTGCAGAGTGTTCATAGCTTCCACAGATACCAACCTGAGTGCCTTGACGAGGCTCTGTGGCTTACCCATGCATTTGCAAATGTGTGTAGACTAAACCCCTGCTTTTAACGCATACTGTTAGACATGTTATTTGGTTGTCTGCGGGCTGGTGGTAAATTAAGCTTGTTTTTTTCCTTTGATTTATCCTTGGCCTTGTTTGTAGAGCATTCATAGGCATTAGACTGTAGCCTGATCTAACAAATGGTCAGAGACTTTCATCTAATGTCTACAGTGTATGTGTGTGTGCATATGTTTGTAATAATTTAACCAGTCCACTACTGGCAGATGCACTTATAAGACTGGCGTTGGTGATTCCTCTTCTAATTGGCAACCTATAAATGTTTTTTGTTGTTGTAATTGCACTGTCATCAAACAGTGCAGATCACAGACACATGGTACCGAGCCGATGGAAATGGTTCTATACCTTGTGATTGTTGTGACCCCTTCCTCTCTTACACACAGAACTAAGTGATGATTATAGCCAGTGTTTCAGATATGACAGTTCACATCAGTAATCTCAGCCAGTACCAGTTTTCCAGTACTAATCTGACAGTCACAGTGCCTCACAGTGCCCCTTATACACACAGCCTGTGCAAATGCTTGAATGTAGCAGTGGCAATTAGGATTGACCCAGACAGTCCGGGTTTTGAATCGTGTATCTGGGTTTTAGACTACCTGAAACACAGATATATTATTCAGAATGGACTGCAGTTCCCGAAGTAACTGAGTACCACAACCACCAAGTACATAGGTGTGTGCACGGGCCCCACTTCACCCCCATACATGGACAGGAGTGAGGGCTCAATTTGCTCCTCCTCCTCTCATCCTTACCCCTCTGTCTGCCCACCCAAACTCCAATCCTTGGTGTTCTGTTCCTCAGGAAAGGAATGGGTAAACTAGAAATTTGAAGTGGAAGCTACATTGTGGATGAAAGGTTTTGATGCCTGAGCCTCTATCCTCAAGTCAGTGAGCTCACAATCCAATGTCTGTGACTAAAGTCTCCCCCCTCCCTCCCTTCTATCTCCTGCCTCTGAATGAGTGAGTACACTAAGGTAAGGGAGACTCAGCCGTAAGAGGTGCCCTGTGGACTCTGATATAAGGGGGTGTTTGGAACCCAGATTTAAGGGGGGTGCTGGGAACTCTAAAGTAAGTGGGAGCTTTGGTGAGCAGAAACACCCTTACATCAGAGTTCCCCTTTAAACCAGAGTCCACAACATTCAGTGCACCGCTAAAGTGTTTGGGTTTGGCTTGAAGAAAAGGTGGCAACCCTAGTGGCAATGCTCCAGCATTTTCTTGCATAATCTTTTGCTACCTAATTTGAAGAGAGAAGATTGGATAGTGGGAGAAAGTGCATACTTATATGCTATCGTATTTCTGATTGGAGAAAGCACTTGATAACAGCCATCCATGTAGAGGAATTGTTTATATTCTAAATGCTATTAGACCTTATGGTCTAGGGCAGTGTTTCTCAACTCCAGTCCTCAAGGCGCCCCAACAGGTCATGTTTTCATGCTGTCCATTATTTTGCACAGGTGATTTGATCAGTTTCACTGCCTTAGTAATTACCACAACTGTTTCATCTGAGGGAAATCCTCAAAAATATGACTTGTTGGGGTGCCTTGAGGACTGAAGTTGAGAAACACTGGTCTAGGGAATGAGGTGAATTGCTAGCACACACAGTGTGTATTAAGATGCAACAGAGAGTGATCACATCACAGAGGAAGCTGATGTTTTTTGCACAACTGATATCACCAGATTAATGTTTTTGTTCAATTGACATTATTATATGAATTTTTATGTCATTTTTATTGGATTGTTACACTTTGTCACATTATTGATTAATTGTACATTTATTTTTTATCCTTATTTATCCTTGCTAATTTTGCACATTGCTTTCAGCACTGGTATCTTTGGCTTCACCACCCAGTAGGGATGTGATTTTAGTCATTAAATTGCGTTAAGGCATATGATTATTTATTAATTTGTGGTATTTTGCACATTTAGTGATTTAGCTTCTTGCAGGACTGACACTTGGAGAACAGCACCCAGTAGGGCCATCACCGATTCCTGGATTATCACTTTCTTATTTTTATGGATATCTACGATTATTATTTATTTTATGTTATCTAACATTTTTTTTTTATGGGAGATTTTATGGGAGATTAACTGCATATGTTGGTAGTACTGAATTCACTTTCAAAATTGTGAATCATTTACCTAGTTACACATATCCCTTATATTTTTAAGCACATCGCCACTTCAAATTGCAAGTTGTGAGCAGCTGCTTCTTATTTCTAATTTAAGTGGTAGTGCATAGGATCCTGTATATACAATGTTCCAGTGTTGCTGACCAGAATTAGTGCCAGTGTTCCTGATTATAGCAAGTGCTAGTGTTTCCTGTGCTTTGATTACAGCCTGCTCCACTGTTTCCAGTTTAAAGCGGAGTGCCACC
>CM053029.1:423034676-423055326 GCA_028564925.1 Lithobates sylvaticus
GACTTTTGAGGGTTAAAGGCAACATGTCCTCTCCTCTCCACCTGTCAAACACCCTTTGAAAACCCCAAATTGCTTTTCAGAGGGGCCTCAGTATAGCCACAAGTGTGAAAGAGCCCTAAAGGTTAACAGTAGGCACTGCTACTGAGAAAAGCTTCACCACTTGCTTGCCCCCTTCCGCCCTCTACACCATTCAATGAACCCATACTTTAAGAGTCCTTTCATGCTACCAGCAAGCCACGCTAGCGGTAAAGCACCACTAGTTATGGCGGTGCTTTATCGTCATTTTAGCTGCACTTTTCGGCCACTAGTGGGGTGCTTTTAACCCCCGCTAACGGCCAAAGAAAGGATTAAATGTGCCCGAAAAGCATCGCTGCCGAAGCACTTTGCAGGCGCTTCGGCAGCGGTGCCCATACATTTCAATGGGCAGGGGCGGCTCCTAAACTGCTCCAAAGATGACTTTTTCTAATGTCCTGCAAGCGCAACGCTGCAGGGGAGGCATTTCAGGCGCTTTAAAGTCGCTATTTTTAGAACTTTAGTGCTTGAAAAACGCCTCCAGTGGGAAAGGGGTCTTAGGGGTGGATTTACTAAAAGTAAACTCTGGAAGTGCAGTTGCATTTTTTTTTTCCATTTGTGAAATCATTTGTGATTGGTACAGCTATGATGCTGAAAGCACAGGAGTACCTATGTACAGCACATTCTCTATTTTTTAGGAGGAAATAAAGAAAAAAGATAAATCTTTTTCGCTGATTAAGCATAATTGACATTTCTAGATGTTTTTTGTAAGATAGCAAATCTTCACTTTTGAATTCAGGTCTACTTTAACTAAGAGTTTTATCACATTTTAACCAATTCCTTGTCAAATGAGAGCTGGGTGGGACGTCATATGATGTCCTTTCAGAATGCACCTCGCGTGTGCCCCCCGGGCTACGCTACGGCACAATCTGTCCCCGGCTGTGTCTACTGGACACGGCTGATGACTAATCAGTGCACTGGCCCACTGCCGGTACCATGTGATCACTGTGACCAATCTCAGCAGATCACATGACAGTTGTAAACAATTGATGGCTTCCTTTCATGCCATTCATTGTGTACAATTGTGTTGCTAGCTGTGATTGGTCACAATGATCACATAGTACAGACATCTGTACCATGCGATTAGCTGTGGCCAATCACAGTTAAAAACAACAATACACACTGAAAGAATCAGTTTCATTCAGTAAAAATGGTTGCTTGTACCAGTGAAATTTAAGAAATCGTAAAAAAAAGAAAATATAATTGTATTTAAAAAAAACAATTACTAGTCATGTTTTGAGAAGGGGTCAAATACTTATTTCACTCATTAAAATGCAAATCAATTTATAACTTTTTGAAATGTGTTTCTCTGGATATTTTTGTTGTTATTCTGTCACTCACTGTTAAAATAAACCTACCATTAAAATTATAAACTGATCATTTCTTTGTCAGTGGGCAAAGTACAAAATCAGCGGGGATCAAATTTTTTTTTTTCCTCACTGTATATACCATAGTCTATGGACTCTATAACTTTCCTACAGACTAAATAATAGACACTGATTTGGGTTATTTTCACCAAAGGAATGGAGCAGACTACAGTTTGGCCTAAATTTATGAAGAAAGATTATTTATTTGCAATGTTTTATAACCGAAATGAAGAAAAATGCGTTTTTTCATTCAAAGTTTTTGGACTTTTTTCATTTATTTAGCAAAAAATAAAAACCCAGTGGTGAATAAATACCAACAAAAGAAAGCTCTATTCATGTGAAAAAAATGATAACAATTTCATATGGGTACATGACTGCATAATTGTCATTCAAAGTGCAACAGCGCTGAAAGCTGCAAATTGGCCTGGGCAGGAAGGGGGTAAACGTACCCGGTATTGAGGTGGTTAAATATACAATCAACCGATCGCTTCAGGTTTAGTATTTAGTCTATAAAAGTAATCCATATGTAGTAGAAATATACTCACATAATAACTTTAAAGCCCAAAACACTTGGGCATGATTTATTCTTAAGTAATGGCAAGAAGACTCTGGATGGCCGCACACCGAAAAGAGTTGAAATCCTGTGCTTTTATTGCAAAAACGAAGATCACGTCAAATAATCCACAGCAAGGGGGGTACAAAAACTGACGCGTTTCACACTGGGATCAGTGCTTACTCATAGCTAGATGATTTATTCTTAGCCTGAAAACACTAGTCCAAAGATTTTTAGATTCATCAAGAATTTACAGCGCATTAAACGTTATTTGAGCAGCTTTCTGAAACCTGGAAAGCACCATATATTTGTATAAGGGTATTGACTTTATATTGGAGTGTGAAATGTAGACCTTCAGTTACCAGGCCCCACCTGTCTCCTAAGCCATTGTCAATGAAGCTACCTGTGAGATATAAAGACACAGAAGAACATCAAAGAAAAAAACTGTTTTACAGCTACAGTGGACCAATCCAAAGTAAATTTAAAAAATACAAATGAATCTACAATCATGGGTAGAATAATATTAAATAAAAAGATAATGGACCTAAACACAAGCCATGTCTCCTTAAGGCCTGGTTTACACTGGCGCAAAATTATGTAGTGCAACTGTAATACAACTTTTTGATGAGTGTTTTCAGTGTGTTTTTGACGAGTGTTTGATGTGTTTTTAAAAGGTTTTCATACTACTGTGATTTCTGGGGGAGGAGGAGAATAGTAGGGGGGGGGGGGAAACACACTGGTACCACATTGAGGTCTATGGGGCACAAAATCGTGCTGCATTGCACAAGATTGCATAGCAGTTGCATTGCATTGATGTCAACAGGCACCATTTATTAACTGAATGTGATTTCCATTGTCACGTGGTTCTATGCGACCCAAGTCGCATATGAAATTGCAGCAGTGTAAACTAGGCCTAAAAGACTACAGTATCTTGTTGTGTAAACAAACCTAAAGTACCACAGTACATAGGAATCATAAAATTGTACCAGACTTCCTGCAAACCACACAGAATTGGGAGATCTCCCCTGAACCTTGTCTTATCAATATGATTAGAATGTTGCCATCCCATGTCCACACTGTTACATAGGAAGAGGTTCTAAAACCAAATAAGCTGATTAATTTGATTACCCACAGTATATAGCATATAGCCAATAAGCACAAAGCAGTCTTAAAGCAACAGGACATTATCAGAAATAACACAAAAAAAACAGCATCTGAAACAATAACTGTATTTCAAATGATGTCCACTTTACAACAAACACATGCACAGTAACATCAGTAACCACTGGGATATGATGTGAAAATGTCAAGTGCAAAAAGAAGGGGACCCAAAAGGCCCCATTACTGTTATAAAGAGCAACAGAAGCACGTTTACCCCTGATGAAGCCATGGAGAAGAGGAGAAACCAGTTAGGGGCTTTACCATTCCTGCTGCTATACCTGTGGGAACCACATTATACCTGGACTCAACACACAGATATTGTTTGAATGCATTTCTGAGATAAGTGGTTGAAAGGATTTGTGAGTTTACACCATTCACAGGTCATGGCTCTTGATACGGATTTTGATCGTCATATGAGAGGATACAAATCATTATATACTATGACTAGCGATAGTACATGGAGAGTTGTGGTCTTTGATTAGCAATATCATTAACGGCATCACACTGTTAATTGCTGGAATTGATTGCTACCAGTTGGCTTACAGTCCCTTTCTTAGGTAGTAGACTGGGTGTCTGCTATCTCATTTACTTTCTGAGTTTCTCTGTAGCACAGTTTTGTATGCGTGGGGTTTGAATCATCATTATGGGACACCTAATTTATCTGATCTCACGATGAGTTACCAGCTGGATTATATGCTTTGAAGTGTCTGTTGAAGGCTTGCAGGGTATGTTCCAACAGCTGCTTAATTATTGGTCCCCTTGCTGCATTCTATAGACAATGCATAGGTATAGTATTTCATGCATCTCTCTGTTAACAGAAGCAATATCCATTTGTCTCGCTTGAATATTCCGGTCCACTGCGAGTTGGAAATAATTGACTCACACCAATATAGCTTTTTATATAAGCACTATACTACAGACCCATCTTTTTAAGATTTACTTGGTGCAACATCGCAAATGGAAAAACATGCTGTATATAATTGATACTTTAGGCCAACCAGCTATAAAACTATTGTATAAAGCTGTTTGATCCACCATGACATTGCGGATGCCATCGCATTTAGTCAGCACACCTGATGTTCCAGTTAAATGCGCTATATGTGGAATTTTGTGTGACATAGAAACACATCTAGTTTGATCAGCTAGGTTGTACTTTGTTTGATTTACTCTTATTATGGGTGTATTCACATACAGTCTGCACAATTGTTATTTCAGATTACTGCACCGTACATGAAAATTTTTGTGCTATACTGCCTTATGCTGATTAATATTACAGTAGATTCCAGTGGAATATTGCCAATAGATGTACAAAAATTAAATCTTTCACTTTGTTGCTGACTGTGCACTCGCTGGGATATAGTGAATATTTTGGATATTTTCTGCACAGAAAAACTTGGATTTTTAGGGCCAACTTTGTTGTTGGATGTACAGTGCAGTGCGTTGAAAAATTATTCATACCCCTTGAAATTTTCCACATTTTGTCATGTTACAACCAAAAATGTAAATGTGTTTTATTGGGATTTTATGTGATACACCAACACAAAGTGGCACATAACTGTGAAGTGGGAGAAAAATTATAAATGGTTTTCAAAAATGTTTGCAAATAAATATCTGAAAAGTGTGGTGTGTATTTGTATTCAGTCCCCTTTACTCTGATACCCCTAACTAAAATCCAGTGGAACCAATGGCCTTCAATCTTAGTGAACAAGCAGCATCATAAAGGCCAAGGAACACACCAGACAGGTCAGGGATAAAGTTGTGGAGAAGTTTATAGCAGGGTTAGGTTATGAAAAAATATCCCAAGCTTTGAACATCTCACAGAGCACTGTTCAATCCATCATCCGAAAATGGAAAGAGTATGGCACAACTGAAAACCTACCAAGACATGGCCGTCCATCTAAACTGACAGGCCAGGCAAGGAGAGCATTAATCAGAGAAGCAGCCAAGAGGCCCATGGGAACTCTGGAGGAGCTGCAGAGATCCACAACTCAGGTGGGGGAACCAGTCCACAGGACAACTATTAGTTGTGCATTCCACAAGTCTGGCCTTTATGGAAGAATGGACTCTGCACACATGCCGGAAGATTCCTGTAGGTTAGGACGCCGGCCATGAGAAGGATTCACAGGAAGGGACCCCCTCTGCTGGAAGCTGTGATAGAGATTGGTGAAACCTAAATGATAATCGAGCTGCAAATGTTTTTTATTGGAGACTGCCATTCCATTAGAGCCTGATATAGTGCCATTGGACATCATTACATCTGTTCCTGAGACCCGTGGCTGGGAGAATTAGGCCAAAAGTTTTCAGGATCTCTGTAACAGGGGATCTTGCTATCTGATAAGGGACTGTGTTTTTGGTGGTGGAGGTCTTTTCTGATTGACCACTTTTTCCTGCGGGTGCAATACGTGTGCTGTCACCTACGAGCCTTCTGTGTTTGCATGGACATTCAACATTTTATGTTTACACGGACTCATATGATTATTCAATTGTTTTTGTTCTTGATTTATGTTCATTTATTTGCACACCTGCAATATTTTTTAATTTCATCATTATAATTTAATTTTTTGGGTGTTTACACATATGGTCACGCCTTCCAAAAGTTTCACTTACTTAGGCGGATATATTATACACTATTTGTCACATATCAGCAGCGCAGTCATTTGGTTCTATTATTTGTTTAAGTGTGGGTATCTCACAATATGATTTGCAGCAGCACTATTTATTATTTTTTACTATTCCTTTAATGCATTTTGGATAGCGCAGTATTTTCCCCAACTTGATGGCAAGAAGAAAGCCATTGTTGAAAGAAAGCCATAAGAAGTCCAGTTTTCAGTTTGCGGCAATCCATGTGGGGGACACAGCAAACATGTGCAAGAAGGTGCTCTGGTCAGATTTTTGGCCTTAAAGCAAAACGCTACGAACACTGCACATCACCCTGAACACACCATCCCTGCCGTGAAACATGGTGGTGGCAGCATCATGTTGTGGGGATGCTTTTCTTCAGCAGGGACAGGAAGGCTGGTCAGAGTTGATAGGAAGATGGATGGAGCCAACTACAGGGCAATCTTAGAAGAAAACCTGTTAGAGCCTGCAAAAGACGGGTGGACAGCAGGACAATGACCCTAAACATACAGCCAGAGCTACAATGGAATGGTTTAGATCAAAGTTCACATGCATGTGTTAAAATGGCCCAGTCAAAGTCCAGACCTAAATCCAATTGAGAATCTGTGGAAAGAATTGAAAATTGCTGTTCACAGACACTCTCCATCCAATCTGACAGAGCTTGAGCTTTTTTGCAAAGAAGAATGGGGAAAATGTAATTCTCTAGATGTGCAAAGCTAGTAGAGACATAAAAGACTTGCAGCTGTAATTTCTGAAAAAGGTGGCTCTACAAAGTATTGACTAAGGGGGGCTGAATACAAATGCACGCCACACTTTTCACATATTTATTTGTAAAAAGAATTTGAAAACCATTTATTATTTTCCTTCCACTTCACAATTATGTGCCACTTTGTGTTGGTCTATCACATAAAATCCCAATAAAATACATTTACGTTTTTGGTTGTAACATGACAAAAATGTGGAAAGTTTCAAGAGATATGAATACTTTTTCAAGGCACTGTAAATGCAGTATATATGTTAAATTTACAGCATAAATCATTCTAGTTTGTTGTAAACTTCAGATGCTATTTATAGTGTTAAATATACTTTTGGATAATGTACCATTGCTTTAAGACTGTTTTGTTCCTACATGTCATACACTGTTGGTGTAATCACATTTTATTTATTAACTAGATGTTAGCACTTTTTAGTGGTGTTTTCATTGCACTTGGTAAACGTGTGATACCAATATTCTGATATTCTGATCCTATTGGTAAGATATGGATCAGGAGAGATTTCCCAATTCTGTGTGGTTCTACTACATATTTATACTTTTTAGGCACAATGGTACTTTTATGGGTGTTTTTACAATGAAATGGTCTTTCATATTATTCTAATTACCTTTAGGCCCCTTTCACACTGGGGCGGGAGCGGCGGCGATGGTAAAGCAGCGCTATATTTAGAGCTGCTTTACCGTCGTTTTAGCCGCGTTATTTGGCCGCTAGCGGTGCAGTTTTAACCCCCGCTAGCGGCCGAAAAAGGGTTAAAATCCCCCGCAAAGTGCCGCCGTAGCGGCGCTTTGCGGCGGTATTGCCACGGTATTACCGCGGTATCCCATTGAGATCAATGGGTAGGAGCGGTATAGGAACGGTGAATACACCGCTCCTATACCGCTCCAAATATGCTGCTAGCAGGACTTTTTTGACCGTCCTGCTAGCGCACTCCTCCAGTGTGAAAGCCCGCCGGCTTTCACACTGGAGTGAATGGGGCAGGATTTTTTCAGGCGCTGTACAGGCGCTATTTTTAGCACTGTGCCGCCTGAAAAACGCCCAGTGTGAAAGGGGCCTTAGGGAATAGTTAGTGTTTTTTTTTTAAATAACTTTAATTTTGACCATTGTAGGTTTAATGTTGAAAAAATCTTTTTTTTTTTTCGATGTTTTGTATTTAAGTTTACAATTGTAGACTACAGACAAACATTGGGTTTGTACTGTAGGTCTTAAGTTAGCTAGTGTTGTGTATTTTTTTTACTCCTGGCACTGAATGGAGAAGTACTTCAGTACCTCTTTTCCACAACTAGACGGGAAAACAACAGCTAGTGACAGTAAACCCACTTACTCAAAGCCAAGGCTTTAAATGGATCTGGAACCCCCAGGGGGTTGTCATCATGCAGCCTGGGCTCAGAATATTACGGTATCATAGTAAATGGTGGTCACTTGTTATTATGTGATCATCATTCAGTGCAGCAGTAAGGACCTTCCATTACTGCTGGCAGAGAAGAGACCTGTGACGTCATCAGACTGGTCAGGAAACACCTGAAAAAGAGGTACATATGTATTTTTTTTTTTTAAGTATTCTTTCGCCCTGAATCAATAAAGTATAGGTTTAGTTTAAATCTACAGAATGCAACTCAACTAAGATTTATATGTTGCTATTTATATTATTGCTATTGTTGCAGATTGGATATTAAAGCGGAGCTTCACCCAAAAGGTACCCACTCCCATTTCCTGGTAAGATTGCTGCACGATCATCTGCGTCATGTCTGGCCCCTCCTCCTTCCCCCCGCTGCCTTCTGGGACACACACAATGAGACCATACAGAAAGCACAGAGTGGTCCACATATGCACAGTAGGAAACTGGCTGTGAACCCTGAAGGCTTCACTGCCCAGTTTCCCATACTTGCAATGCTGATCCCTGCACCTGAAGCCGATTGACTAATCGGCTTGGGGTGCTGACATCGTGGGATTCATGAACAGGTGAGTGTCCTTATAATTGAAGTTAGCAGCTACAGTATTTGTAGCTGTTGACTTAAAAAAAAAAAATTTATTACAGGCTGGAACTCTGCTTTATGGGTAATTCAAAGGAAATCCCAAAAACAAAAATGTAATATAGCTTACCTCAGAGCTTTTTTTTTCTCAGAGAATAGGTAAAATAGGTAAAGCTATTTCCCCTCTCTGAGTTACCCCCTGTCTTTACCCTATACCCACCGAGCACCATTCCTTGTTTCCACCCCCTACCCACCTCCCAGTATTGCATCTTTTAGTTGTATGTAAGTTGTATGGAATTTAATAATTATACCAAGACAAGCACTAAAAATAGATCCCCTGCTGCTAGCAACAGTAGACTCCCCCAGAAACATTATATCCCCCAGCAGCCAGCATTAATAGACCCTTCAGCAGCCAGAAAAAATAGATTCCTTCCAGCAACATAAGTAATGTAAGCTATAATGAAAATAAAAACAAAATTTTTTTTTGCTTCTATTAACTACCAATCTCTCCTTTTCTCTATAATGGAGAAGAACAAAGGCAGACACAATTGACGTGTGGTTCAACTACAGTGGAAGAGTGTGATTACCAGGTGAAAATAAAGGGAAAGAAGCCTTAACCACTTGCCAAATACCCACAGTACATTTTCCGCGGGCGGGCGGCAAGGGCAGGCTGGATCGCGTACATGTACGTCATCCAGCCTGGGATATGCTGTGTGCCTCTCCCGCGACTGAGGCTCCCAGCACCTGGCCGTTTGATCACAATGTCAACAAAGCTGTTATGACTGAATGTAATTAATAACAGCTGTGCTTCCTATACAGTGATGATGTGATTGGCACACAGCTATCACATGGTACCTGGCCCAATCACAGCACCCTGTACCATGTGATTAGCTGTAGCCAATTACAGACCACTAGTGATCACAGATGTTATGAATCATTCATGACAATTCAAAACATTACTGTTACAGTGATCATCATTGTAAAAGCAATCAAAGTGTAAAAAAAAAATCCCATATCATGCCCCCCCCCCACACACACACACACACCAGAGTAGTTCAGTGTTACTATGGTGACACTGAACTACTCTGATGAAAGTATGTAAAGAAAATAGTCAAATATTAAAACATTTTAAATGTAAAAAAAAATAGAATAAAAAGTTTTCGTTTTTTTAACATACTGTCACCAGTCAATGTCCCTGATCACCACCACACCAGTCATATGATGATGCTGTACTGCACTGGTGACAGTATGTAAAAAAATGAAAAAAACAAAACAAAAAAAAATTGATTAATTTGTTAATTTTTCAAAAATGTGTGACAAAAAATAAAATTACAACTTCAAAAAAATCGCCATGCCTCTTAATAAATTCCTTACATTGTTTTCCAAAAAGGGGTCATTTGGGGGGGGGGGGGGTGGAGTATTTGTACAGTCTTGGCATTTTAAGGGCCTCAAGAAAAGAGATTGGCTGTCAGTACATTGATCAATTTTCAAATATACTGTATATACCATAGTTTTTAGAACAGGGACGTGCAGTCAGGGGAGGCAGGTGAGGCAGCAACATTTAAAAAAAAATTGAGCTTTGAGGGTCGTAGCTCAGCGACTTGGAGCCATAGGGGGTCATTTGGGTGGTATGTAGCCTAAGTCCTACCCCACCACTGGTAAAACAAATTTGGGGCTCCTATGACCTATGGTTCCAGAGATATGGGGCTCCTTCGCAGCCTGTCAGAAACTAAATACAGAGCGGCCACTTGAAATACAAGCTGACACACTCTGCAGCAGACTGAGAGGATGAGCTCACAGTGCCTCTCCTCACTTCTTGTCAGAGGCACTGAGCTCAATAAACAGCTTGGAGTCTTGGACCAATGGTAAAGCACTATTGGTCCAAGCTGTCCAATAAAAATGCTGCGGTGGAGGCACGCCTCTCACTGCAGTGTCATAGAAGGGGCATGTGTGAATACGTCCATGTTGTGATGAAACGTCTTAGGAGGAGCGACGTGCTGACGTCACCGCAAGCGAAACGTCCCGCTACTTGGTACGGGCGTTCAGTACTGCAGCCGGCCGGCCGCATATATATTTTAAGGAAAGTTTTTATGCACATTTGTAGTGCTTTTTTATATAATAAAATACCCACACGGGTTTTACCTATGATCCCCTCTCTGGCATTTTTTGTGTTCCATGCACGAGTCCATACTCGTGCATTTCTCCATACAGAGGATAACAGAGTTGGCGTTACGTGCTGAGAGGAAAAGGCCCTGGCTGGGCAATAGCCACATGTCTTCTAAACCCTGGTAGCTGGTAAGCGAGCATTTCTGGTGGTGGTGGGATTACCTGAACACTACAGTCACTTCATTTTTCGTTTGTCACCAATTTGTATGGACTGTACCCGTTTATGCACAGGATTTCTCTTGGAAACTTTCAAAATTTTCTTTGGTCGAAAGTTTTTTGTTACAGGCTTTTTCTGGACTGCATAAGACATAATTTTTTTCCATTTTATCTATTTGGGGATATTTTGGCATATTTTCTGCAATTACAGCATATTTTTTGCATTTACGATTTATTATTGATAGTATTGTTAATGGTAATAGTATCACATAGATGGTATATTCATCTCTGTTTAAGGTTTTTATTTCAGCGCAACTTTATATATTTCTTTCTAAAAGACAAAAGCTCCCTTCCAGCCCAGCCCTCTTAACTACAAGGAAAAAACATCATGGGTTTATGGGTATAAGATTTACCCACAATCCCATGTTTTTCTCACACAGTTAAGAGGGAGAATGAGAATCTGCTGTACTGTAATGTGCGGTACTGTTATATTCAAGCTAAATCATATATTATTATGCTATATGTTATAAGATAATAATTTATTATTTAGCTATTTATTGTGAAATTACTGGTTGAAAGTTATAACTTAAAACCTCAGTAATTTGTCCGTTAAGCCACCTGCTTGAGTACAGATTTTTTAACTATAGTAAATTACCTTAAAAACAATATATAATAATTCTTTGTATATTACTTACTTGTGGTAATTAACCCCTTGCCACCCTGGCCAATTCTGACACTTCTCTCCTACATGTAAAAATCATAATTTTTTTTGCTAGAAAATTACTCAGAACCCCCAAACATTATATATATTGTTTTAGCAGACACCCTGGGGAATAAAATGGTGGTCGTTGCAACTTTTTATGTCACACAGTATTTGCGCAGCAATTTTTTTAAACACTTTTTTTGGGGGGGGGGGGGGCTGTTTCATGAATAAAAAAAACAACACCAACATTAGCCTGATTTTTTGTATAATGTCAAAGATGATGTTACGCTGAGTAAATAGATACCTAACTTGTCACACTTTTAAATTGCGCACACTTGTGGAATAGCGCCAAACTTCAGTACTTATAAATCTCTATAGGAGACGCTTTAACATTTTTTACAGGTTACATGTTTAGAGTTACAGTCTAGTGCTAGAATTATTGCTCTCACTCTAATGATCACGGCGTATGTAACCTGTGGGTATTTGGCTTTGATATTAGCCAGTGTCTCACCAGCCACTGACCTCACCCTGTTGTAGACGCTATAACTTTCACACAAACCAATTAATATACACTCATTGGGATTTTTTTACCAAATACAAGTAGTAGAATACATTTTGGTCTAAACTTATGAAGAAATTAGATTTTTTTTTCTGAATATGTATTATAACAGAAAGTAAAAAATATGTTTTGTTTTTTTCAAAAGTAAAATTTTTCTTTCTAATTTATATATTAACCACTTCAGACCAGAGCACTTTTTGCGATTCAGCATTGCTTCGCTTTAACTGACAATTGCACGGTGGTGCGACGTGGCTCCCAAACAAAACTGACGTCCTTTTTTTTCCCACAAATAGAGCTTTCTTTTGGTGGTATTTGATCACCTCTGCAGTTTTTATTTTTTTGCGCTATAAACAAAAAAAGAGCGACATTTAAAAAAAAAAACACATTATTTTTTACTTTTTGCTATAATAAAATACCCCCAAAAAAAGGCCGATAAGTATTCTTCTACATATTTTTGGTTAAAAAATCGCAATAAGCGTTTATTGATTGGTTTGCGAAAAAGGTTATAGCGTCTACAAAATAGGGGATAGTTTTATGGAATTTTTATTAATACATTTTTTTTTTTACTAGTAATGGTGGCGATCAGCGATTTTTATCGTGACTGTGACATTATGGCGGACACATCAGACAATTTTGACATATTTTTGGGGCCATTCACATTTATACATCGATCAGTGCGATTAAAAATGCATTGATTACTGTGTAAATGTGACTGGCAGTGACGGGGTTAACACTAGGTGGTCGCTGTATGGGTTAAGTGTGTCCTAGGGAGTGATTCTAACTGTGGGGGGGCTACGTGTGACACATCACTGATCACCGCTCTCAATTACAGGGAGATGTGATCAGTGACAGTGTCACTAGGCAGAATGGGAAATGCTTGTTTACAATAGCATTTCCCCGTTCTTCCTCTCCGTGAGACAATCGCGGGTATCCCCGCAGACATCGAGTCTGAAGGACCCGCGATACTACTCACAGAGCTCGCGGAGTGTGCACGCGTAAATGTAAATATACATGCGGCGGTCGGCAAGCGGTTAAAAAATGAAAAACCTAGTGGTGATCAAATATCACCAAAAGAGAGCTCTGTGTGAAAAAAATTATATAAATTAAATTTGTGTACAGTATTGCATGACTGTGCAATTTCCAGTTTACAGTGACGAATAGCAAAAAATGGCCTGGTCATGAAGTGGTAGAACCCTCCAGAGCTCAAGTGGTTAAGCAAAAAATAATAATAATATTCTTAAAAAAATTATTATTATTATTATTATTATTATGAATTATTAATTATTAATAATGGAGCCAACACATCTAAGGACTGGTGAGCAATATATTACATTTTGTTTCTGGGTTTAGATACACTTTAATGACTTCAACCATTCTACTCAGAGCTAGCTGAATGCTTTGTAGATGCATGTTGAATTTGATGCTGTTTACATTAGTGTTTTTACAAACTAAAATTAAACAATGCCTAACAGCTGAATATGAAAAGCTTATTATTAGCTAGATGCATTGCTTATCAAGCTATAGTTAAATGCTGCTGCATTTTTTGTATAGGCAGTAATGTATGTACAATTTAATGGTAGCCTTTTCAGTATGCTGTCTTTTTTTAGTACCCTCCTCACGTTCCCTGGCATTAGCTGGAAATGGGTTTATAAACTAATTTCAAACTCGTTTAACTACAGTTTCCAGATCTACTTGATAATTGAGGAAATTCGTTTAGAAATAGTATCATAATTCACCAGATTTAATATCCATACAAAAACACAGTAAATAAAAGCTGTATTGTACGTTGATCGATTAGCTAAACTCACAACCCCTTTTACTTGTAAAATATATCTCCTTTAAATAATGCTTTAAGATTATCTACATTAAATAATTCCAAGATTACATGGACCTGTCTATTTACACGCACACCTGGTTCCTGTATACAGTACACATGTGGCTCTCCTTTATCCCATTAAATAAATAGGCGATGTAAGATAGGAAATCAGACAGATATTTCTAGACATCCAAAGATGTAATTGACTAGTGTAGCCTTCTTTGGAGGGGTTATGAGAAATGGCCCTCCCAAAAAGGATATTGCCCTAAACATGTAGGTAAATAAGAGAACCAGAACCTTCGCTAACTTGAAGAGTGGGTTTGATAATAAAGTTGTTAGTGCCTCCATTCAGGAGAGGGCCTCCCTTCCTGACAAATTAACCAGTAATCTAATCAAAGTAATTGGGATCAAAGGAACTACTGTAACTGGCATATAACATTAACCATAAGTATATAGCACACCATTATGGAAATAATACCAGCTTTATAGAATAAAAAGTTAATATTAGTACACACATCCAATATACAAACAAGTATTATCAGCAAAGGGCCCAACAGAAGTCCTGGTGGACTTGTGCACGTGTACCCAGTTGTATACAGTTATTAATAAACATAACTCCAGGTGAATTTTGCAGAAAAGTTCAGTTGCAGGGGCCCCTGAGGCTGATTACAGTGAAGTGTCCCTAGCATCCTGAAGACAAGATCTGCGATGATACAGAGATCCTCCTGCCATTCTCCAACTAGCCTGGAACACAGTTTTTCACCAGCAGAAACCAGGGTGTGGCACTGGGACTCACCTATGCAAGATGCAGTTTGCATATTTCTGGTGCATTTGGCATTTTTCAATACATATTTTTGATCCATTGTAGTCTATGGAACCAAAAACCAGAAAAAAGTCCCTGGTCCTTTCCATAAAATCCACAGATGTGAACATGACCTATAGGAAACCATGTTAAATGGACTGTAGTGTGTTTCTGCAAAACTAAAAACACACACAAAAAAACGCTTAGGTGTGAATCAGGCCTTAGAGTTTGCCTATCTACTCTACACCTTAGACCCTAGTAGATTCTATTCTGTCATGCAACTGGACCTCTAACTACCAAGTGGCTGTTGGATGCCTAACATGACTATAGTCTATGCTGGTTATTGTGCCCTGAGCTAAAACTAGATATAGAATCCCCACCAGAAGGGACAGGGTTAACTAAAATAACAGGAGCTGAAAATAAACATCTTTTGCAATAAACAGGTTCACCTACTATCATACAGCAAGGTGACCACTACATACGCACATTGGGGTTGATTTACTAAAGGCAAATTCACTGTGTACTGCAAGTGCACATGAAAGTGCACTGCAAGTGCACATGAAAGTGCACTTGGATCTACAGCGACTGCACTTCCAAGTACAGTGCAGTGCACTTGCAGTACACAGTGGATTTGCCTTTAGTAAATAAACCCCATTGTGTCCCAGACTTAGCTATCTGTGCATGCAAGATAACAACAAGGTGACAGTGTCTATATATATTTTACCTTCAATGTCCCCCTCAGATCTACAGCGACTGCACTTCATCAAGTACAGTGCAAGTGCACTTGTCAGTACACAGTGGATTTGCCTTTAGTAAAGCCCTGCTGATTTCTATCATCCCCTCATGTGCAAGCAAATATGGTGTTATAAATTTACCTTCAATGTCCCCCTCAGATCTACAGCGACTGCAGCTATCTGTTGCATGGCATGTAAAAATCAATTTGCCTTTAGTAAATAAACCCCATTGTGTCCCAGACTTAGCTATCTGTGCATGCAAGATAACAGATTTACTTCTGTCTCCAGTCTTTATATATATATATATATATATATATATATATATCTGTCTCCCCCCCCTCCCTGAGTCAATACTTTGTATAATATATATATATATAATATATATATATATATATATTTAGGTCTGGACTTTGACTGGGCCATTCTAACACATGAATGTGAACTTTAATCTAAACCATTCCATTGTAGCTCTGGCTGTATGTTTAAATAAAAATAAATATCTGAAAAGTGTGGCGTACATTTGTATTCAGCCCCCCTGAGTCAATACTTTGTAGAATCACCTTTTGCTGCAATTACATGTGTAAGTCTTTTTGGGGATGTCTCTACCAGCTTTGCACATCTACAGAGTGAAATTTTAGCACATTCTTGCAAAATAGCTCAAGCTCTGTCAGATTGGATGGAGAGCGTCTGTGAATAGCAATTATGAAGTCTTGCCACAGATTCTCAATTGGATTTAGGTCTGGACTTTGACTGGGCCATTCTAACACATGAATGTGAACTTTAATCTAAACCATTCCATTGTAGCTCTGGCTGTATGTTTTAGGGTTGTTGTCCTGCTGGAAGGTGAACCTCCACCCCAGTCTCAAGTCTTTTGCAGACTCTAACAGGTTTTCTTCCAAGATTGCCCTGTATTTGGCTCGATCCATCTTCCCATCAACTCTGAACAGCTTCCCTGTCCCTGCTGAAGAAAAGCATCCCCACAACATGATGCTGCCACCACCATGTTTCACGGCAGGGTGATGTGCAGTGTTTGTTTTCTGCCACACATAGCGTTTTGCTTTTAGGCCAAAAAGTTACATTTTGGTCTCATCTGACCAGAGCCCCTTCTTTTATATGTTTGATGTGTCCCCCGCATGGCTTCTTGCAAACTGCAAACTGGACTTCTTATGGCTCGCATTAAACCATGGCTTTCTTCTTGCCACTCTTCCATAAAGGCTAGATTTGTGGATTGAATGACTAAATAGTTGTCCTGTGGACAGATTCTCCAACTGGAACTGTGGATCTCTGCAGCTCCTCTAGAGTTACTATAAGCATCATGGCTGCATCTCTGATTAATGCTCTCCTTACTCGGCCTGTCAGTTTAGGTGAACGGCCATGTCTTGGAAAGTTTGCAGTTGTGCCATACTCTTTCTATATTCAGATGATAGATTGAACAGTGCTCCATAAAATGTTCAAAGCTTGGGATATTTATTTAATCTAACCCTATTTAAACTTCTCCACAACTTTATTCCTGGCTTGTCTGGTGTGTTCCTTGGCCTTCCCGATGCTGTTTGTTCACTAAGGTTCTCTAACAAACCTCAGAGGGCTCCACAGAACAGCTGTATTTATACTGAGATTAAATTACACACAGGTGGACTCTATTTGCTAATTAGGTGACTTCTGAAGGCAATTGGGGCTGAATACAAATCCCCGCCACACTTTTCAGATATTTATTTGTAAAAAAAATTGAAAACCATTTATCGTTCCCCTTCCACTTCACAATTATGTGCCACTTTGTGTTGGTCTATCACAAAAAATACCAATAAAATACCTTTACATTTTTGGTTGTAACGTGACAAAATGTGGAAAATGTCAAGGGGTAATAATACTTTTTCAAGGCACTGTACACACACACCAAGATGCTACAGGCAACAATAGTAAACTATTAAACATAAGAGCACTTGCCTAATAATCCCTGCTTCTAATCTGGTTTCAGCAGTAGTTCCATGTGGACATGTGGTCTCAAATATCTCCCTCTCTTCTCTTCCTCCTTCTGGGGTTTTTAACTCAACAACCCAGAGACAGGAAGTGCTATACATAATTTATTCTGTGATATTAACTACTTCCGGATCGCCCACCACACATATACAGAAACAACTCTAACTCAGCTCTAATTCATTCCAAAGGTGTTCTGTTGGGTTGAGGCCAGTCAAGTTCCTCCACCCCAAACTAGCTCATCCATGTCTTTATGGACCTTGCTTAGTGCACTGGTGTGCACTCATGTTGGAACAGGAAGGGGCCATCCCCACACTTTTCCCACAACTATGGGAGCAAAAATTGTCTAAAATGCCTTGGTATGCTGACGCCTTAAGAGTTCCCTTCACTGGAACTAAGGGGCAAAGCCCAACTTCTGAAAAACAACCCCACACCATAATCCCCCCTCCACCAAATGGTTTGGACCAGTGCACAAAGCACTTGAGGACAGCCTTCCCAGAAGAGTTGAAGCGGTTATAGCTGCAAAGGGTGGACCAACTCAATATTGAACCCTATGGACTGGGATGTCATTATAGTTCATGTGCGTGCAAAGGCATGCATCCCAATAATTTTGACAATGTAGTGTATATCTGTACAATGTCTTTTTTAAGAATTTAGATTATTTATTTATTTTTGGCCCTAATTCAAGCCATTCCACAGTGTATATTGTGTTTTGTGTGTACTTTGTGTTTACCATGATTTCATGTAGTGTTCTTTGTATCTGTGGTTTTTTTTCTTTTCTTGTGTATTTGATAATTAGTTGCGTACTTTCACTTTTTTTTTGTTTTTTTTGTAAAAATGAGATGCACAAGAACAAGATAGTTGACAGGAGCTTTCTTAATTCCAATGCGTTAATATGCGTTTATATGGGTTGAGCCATGCCCTATCTTTGGTCTAATAAAGAATATAATTTTTTACATATGTATATGGTTGTGTCTGGCTCTACCTCACGCATCTCATCTAAAGTCCCACCCTCCCCCTTCTTTCGATCGCGGGTGCGCGGCAGTCATCGCGACTGCCGGGCATGCGCATTGGCTCCGTCGTCGCTCCCCCTAGTGGTCTTAAAGCGGCCGACATAGAGCTACCATGGCTCGCCCAGGGGAGCCAACCTGCTGCAGTATAATGATAGCTGCTGGTCAGGAAACAGTTCACACTATTTCCGCATGCGGCTCACAGCAGGGGTCTGGTGCATCCCCGTTCACCGCTTCAGGTCCAATTTCAGCCCGAATTTTGGGCTGAATTCGGACCTGAAACTAACCAAAAGGAACCCTGTGCAAATTTGCACCAGAGCTGCAGCGGAGATATGTGAACCGTCTCCATAGAGAGCCGGTCACAATCTCCTACCATGCAAATTGGATATGGGGAAACCCACATCCAATTTGCATAGGTGTGAACCCAGCCTAAAGGCTTGTACACACTATACGAAAGTCGGATGGAAAAAATTGCACGATGAGCTGTCTGCTGATTTTCGGATGGTTAGTTCGGTGCTTTCGACAGCCGATTTCACTTTTTCGTCAGACAAAAGCTGAATGTGCAGACTATAATTTTTTTTTACGGATGTGAAAATTGTAAGAGCAAGACTACGCATGCTAAGAAACAAAATAATACATACAAAACTATTCACCACATGACATCAATTCTGACGTTGTATTCTGTGGTACGAAAATGTTCGCATTGTGAGTAACCTCTTTACTTTCGACATGAGACTAGCATGCCACAAAAAACTGACATTCGGTCGTCCGAAAATCTAAGCGTGTGTACGAGGCTTTAGGCTTTCCGTTTCAGTGAAACTTTGCCGATAGAGAAATCAGTAATTTTGCCCAAAATCATTGCACTAACTCATGCCAACCGAGTGATGTATGTACATATATATTTATATTCACATATATCACCAGTTTTTATTCCTATCACAAGGCAATGTGAGAATTTGTAAAAAAAGAAAGTGCAGCGCAAAACATATAAAAAATGGAATATAAAAGTTCATATCCAATTAGCAATGTGTAGAGTGATGTGGATGAGAACACCCAGTGACTGTAGACTTTCAGTAAGTTTCACAGTGACAATCCTCCACCAAACGGAAAAGGTACTCTTACCAAATGTGATAATCAAAAACGCATGGACCCATTCGTGGGATGATGGTGCGATAACGATCCAACCAGGAGGAAATCCAAAGGTGTGTGATGACCAGGACACCAGAACTATCCTGAGGATGCGGCTCCAACCAAGATGATCCACCATGAGATGATTGTGCAGGTTTAATGCCCAAGAAAAATTAAAAGATGCAATCTCAGTGCAGACTGTATAAAAATCTTGTTTTATTTAAAAAGAGGGGATAACACTGAAGCTCCAATGGATATTAAGGACTGCACAGACAGTTGAAGCATGCAAGCCTCTGCATAAAAAACAGCACAGCAGTGGAGCCCAGTAACTCAATTAGAGCTCTGATAAGTATAGGCTGTACAAGCAATTAGGGCAAGCAGGCATCTGCACTGAATACAGCACATACATAGAGCACAATGAAAACAAATAACTAAAAAACATCAGCGGTGTAAAGCCACTGTGTATAGCGTGATGGAGCGCGGGTGACTGGCATAAGCGATAGCTCCTCCCCCGTACGCACGTTACGTCCTGTGGACTTCGTCAGCGGTGGGTGGAGCTATCTAGTCACCTTGCGCTGTTAATATAGAGGCCTGGGTGGTAAATGAGGAGCGTGATAGGTGCAGAGAAACACCAGTGCCAGAGGTCCTAGCACAGGACGTTCTTTAGTGACACAAAGACACAACTTAGCTTGTGGGGACACCGAAGGCACAGTTTAAAAACCTGTACTGGAATTAAAACATACTCCCATGGTATATGCTGGATTCACATGGCTGAGTGATAATTAACCAGCACTAGCAAAAGCAGCCAAAAGGAGTCTATATACAAATAAAAAACAAACAGTTATAAAAATGCCACAACCTTCCAAAAAATTAATGGATGATTAATGCACCCGCGTCCATCATTGCTAAAATCACATATTATATAGATAACAAGTATCTCAACCTTACTAATTTAGCTGATTTAATTTAAGATATACAATAAAATATAATATAAAATTATAATAATAATAAAAAAAATAATAATTATACATATATATATATATACATATACATACATATACACACACACACACATATATATAAAAAT